>CANBKX010000069.1:0-21758 GCA_947369275.1 Nemotelus nigrinus
TATATATATATATTTATATATATACATATATATATATATATATATATATATATATATATATATATATATATATATATATATATATATATATATACATATATATATATATATATATATATATATATATATATATATATATATATATATATATACATATATATATATATATTGTCAAAGAATTAATTTAAAAATTCTATTGATGGCTTAGTATATTTATTAAACTTTCACTAAATCAACACATTTCATTACTAATCCGTTGTCGTTGATATCGTTTCGTAGATGTTGCCGCTTGCACGCATCTGGTCGCCTCGGTTGTTCGTTAACGACTGTCCTTTTGTCCGTACGTCTCATTGTCGTCAATTTTGCTTATTTTTCTGTGTGCGTGTGACAACTCGGCCATCCTGCTGTGAGCTTGCCTCGAGCTCTTCGTCATTATCGTCATGATCACTTTCGTCATCAAAGGGATCTATCTCCGGACTAAGCGCACACCACCGCTTAATATTTTCTGAAGAATGTACCGATGCCATTCGCCGTTTATTTCCCGCTGATTCAACATCTTCAATCAGGTAACGATTGTTTTGAAGTACTTTTGACACGACGTATGGGCCTTTGTACTTCGGTTCTAGTTTGTGCGGAATCCCAGTTGCGGATGGGACATGTCGAATAACAACCAAATCGCCGTCATTATATACAGTTGGCTGTTTATGTCGTTTGTCGAACCGAAGTTTCCATTTTTCCCTTGCGGCTACGATATTCTGCAACGCTTGCTGTCGCTTTCTTCGATGTCGACCTTAGGGCTATCTATCTCGTCTGCCACTGCTTGAATGATTCGATTTCGAACCAAATCTCGCAGGTCAAAATCGAAAATGAGTTCATTCGGAGTATATTTCGTCGTAGAGTTCTGCTGGTTGTTTATTGCGAATTGCAGCTTATGCAGTTCTGCATCCCAGTCGTGTGTTTTCGTGTCATCTGTGCGTATTAGGTGTAATATAATTGCATTTGCGCGCTCTACTTGTCCGTTTGACCTTGCTGTCCTAACAGCTATGAGTCCATGACGAATATCGTGTTCATTGCAAAACTTAGCGAATTCTTTTGAGGTGTACGCGGAACCTCTATCTGATATAATACGTTCCGGAAGTCCAAAAAATGATGATAGTTCATTTATCGTTTTAATTACGGGTCGTGTTTTTGTGTCCCGTACAGCTTTCATGATCACAAACTTACTAAATGGATCACTGACTGCAATTACATATTGATTTCCGCTGCGGCTTCGTGGAAACGGTCCGAGATGATCAATATGTAATATTCTGAATGGAATCGGAATGATTAGCTCTGCATGAAGTTCACCTTCTGGTTTTCCTCGTATCTGTTTATGATAGCAGCATTCAGGACAAGCTTTTATGAAGTCTCGAACAAGCTTACGAACTCTTGGAAACCAGAGCAAATTTCGAACTCCATTTAGTGTCTTAGCTTCCCCAAAATGTCCTTTTTCTTCGTGGAATGAACGCAAGACTCGCCATCTTATAGCTTTCGGGACCACAAATTTTAGCTTATTGTCATCTCGACGATACAACAGAGAGTTTTTCATTTCGTAATCCAACATAATTTGTTTCTTCTGATCCGATGGTTTTTTCCCTTGGATAATCTCAATTATATCCTTAATTTTTGAGTCTTGTGCCTGCATTCCTGCTAGCCAATCTGCTTGTGACAGTTCGATTCTAAATACATTTTCCCCTGCTATTTTGATATTCGATGACTCATTCGCTGATGCTCGGCTCATAGCATCGACATGTTGCATCTTATCTCCTGCTCGATGGATTATGGTGAAGTTGTATTCTTGCATACGTAACCACCATCGAGCAATGCGTGGAATTAGTGGTTTTCGAAGTTTCGTTGAACTGATCGCAGCACAGTCTGTGATAACATCGAATTCTTTACCCAGAAGATAGATTCAAAATCGCTCAATTGTTTCAACCACTGCCAAAAACCTCTAACTCGTGACTGTGGTATTGTTTTTCTTGATCGCTGCACTGTCGACTGTAATATGCAACGGGTTGTAAGGGTTCGTCAATGACACGCTGCAGTAAGACGCAGCAATTCCCAGCTGACTTGCATCCGTATGCACTTCGTGATGTGCATTTGCATTATAAACTTGTAACACTGGTTTACTCGTAAGAGCTAGTTTTAAGCTCTCGAAAGCGTTGTGTTGTTCCGACAGCCATTCAAATGGGCAATTATTCGTTGTTTTCAACAGTCTAGTTAAGGGTGCCGCTTTCTGGGCGAAATTTCCGATGAATCGTCGGAAGTAACTAGAAAGGCCCAAAAATCGTCTAACCTCCCTCACATTAGTTGGTGCAGGAAACTTTCGTATTGCCTCAGTCTTGCTATCACCTGGAGCAATACCATCCATTGAAATCGTGTGTCCCAAAAATGATACTTGCGTTGCCAAGAAACAGCATTTGTCGACTCGAAGCGTAAGCCCTGCCTCCTCCAGAATGTTCAGAAACTCCTTCAATGTATCTAGATTTTCTTCACCGGCTCATTAGCTGCATATATGGTAGAATGTGAATATTCCTTTAGCAAACGATTGGACCTGGTGTTCCTTAAGGGGATATTTATCACAAATTTACTATTAAGGAACTCAACTCTAATAACGCCTCTAATTACGTCAAATGTGAAGCAGGCCGATATCATCATTCTTCTAGATGCAAGTGAAGTTAAGTTTAAATGACCCAGTCTAAACTCATATGGCGGTAAATTTTCGAAATCGTAAGGGTTGTACAGATCTCTCAGGGCGAAAAGTAAAAATTGTTTTTGAATGGACTCGAGTCTGTTATTGTGAATTTCAAAGGCTGGGTTCAAAATAATACAGGCGTATTCGAGAAGAGGGCGTACAAGTGCAGTGTATAATGATCTTGTGGCCCACAAGTTTTTTAACTCCTTGGCACGTCGTTTTAATAAAGCCGAGCTGCTTATTCGCACGGGAAAGAATTTTGTCGTAGTGCAAGGTGAATCGAAGTTTCACATCCATCACAACACCGAGATCAACAACGCTATCAACGCGAGTTAATAAGTTGTTGCCGAGAAAGTAGGTATTCTGCGTAACCATGCATTTACGGCTAAAACTTATGATTTGGGACTTATCAATATTCAGCGAGAGCTTGTTTATATTGCACCACTGAACAAGAGAATTAAGCTTGGATTGAAGGAAAAGTGCATCAGATTTAGATTCAATGGTGTGGTAGAGTTTGAGGTCGTCTGCATAAAGTAGGTGAGGAATGTTTGACAGGACGTCAGATAGATCCGAAATGAATATGTTAAAGAGAAGTGGGCCAAGATGACTACCTTGTGGAACACCAGAGGTAGCAAATATATTTTTTTATAAAATTCCTTGAAATTTAACGAGTTTTATTCGGTTGTGGAGGTAGGAACTGAGCCAGCTTGGTAAAGATCCGGCAAGTCCGAATTTGTGCAGCTTAAGGATCAATATAGAATGGTCAACTCTGTCAAAAGCTTTGCTAAAGTCAGTGTAGACTGCGTCAATTTGATAGCCTTTTTCCATTTTACACAAAACGTCCGAAACTAGGATTGTCAAGTTTGTGATAGTTGAGCGACCTTTTCTAAAGCCATGCTGTTGCTCATTCAGACGGGAGTCAACTAGTGGGGAAAGTTTAATGTAAACAATTTTTTCAAAAAGTTTTGGAATGGAAGATAAAATGGCAATGCCCCTGTAATTTTCGACGCAGCGTCTATCGCCATTTTTGAAAATTGGTGTCACATATGAAAGTTTCCAGCAGGATGGGATGGGTAGTATAACTATAGTTTTGGAATGGAAGATAAAATGGCAATGCCCCTGTAATTTTCGACGCAGCGTCTATCGCCATTTTTGAAAATTGGTGTCACATATGAAAGTTTCCAGCAGGATGGGAAAACACCGCATGAAAGTGATAAATATATATATATATATATATATATATATATATATATATATATATATATATATATATATATATATATATATATATATATATATATATAAATATATTTAAATATACATATATGTATATATATATATATATATATATATATATATATATATATATATATATATTTAAATATATATATATATATATATATATATATATATATATATATATATATATATATATATATATATATTTAAATATATATATATATATATATATATATATATATATATATATATATATATATATATATATATATTCATTCTTTTCCTTAAAAAAACGTTTTAACAGGAAATGAGATATCCATTGTGGTAGTTTGTGCCGAATATGCCCGCTGCTATACCGTTCATCAACGAGCAAAACTGGTGCATAGTCGTTGATATGACGAACAGACCGACCTGAAAATAAAAATATTCCAGGAGACTCATAGACTTCATTAAAAAAATATCCAGCCTATACTCTGATTCACAGCCTTCATACATAAATTCTCGTAGAACTCAGACCCAGCACTAGAACTAATTGTACTTTTCAAATATTTTATTATTTCCTGTAACTCAGGACTATTTTTATTCGGGTATGGCATACCGGCAACAATAATACAACTTCCCAATTGATCGGCAAAATTCAGTCCTTCGCTCAACTTCCTCTCACATTGCTTAACAACATTGCGCGCAGTCGTCGATCATCTGCAATCGCTTTTGCATATTCAGCTTATATCCTTTCGACTTGTTCTCCGGCCGCACGAGGCTCCCGGAATACATCTTTCTTCTTCTCAATATTGGCTATAATCTGCTTTTCGCTCAAAAGTTTATAGACAATATCCAAATTGTCGTATGATCCTGCGGCACTACATTGCAAATGTTTTGTAGGGTCATCCCTAGTTCAAGTATCTACAAGTACAGATTTGTTTAGTTTCACGTGATTTTCTGAGGATCGTAGACGAACCATGTCCGGGTTATTTCGGTTTGCGTAGTTGAAATGGAATTTTTTGCCAGTTGGAGCTCGACTACCTGCTAAAGCGAGAACGGCATCAGTAGGTACAACATGATCGTAAAAGTATTGTTTGAAGCGATCTTGACATGATTGGAAGAGTGGTTTTACCTCACTGTACCACCAGCGACTGTGACCTTAAAATATAATATTCTAAATAATCGACGGTTAAAACGATGAAAATGAAATTATCATACCGATCGACACTTTCTCACTAGTTCGCTGAAATGCCCACCCGAATTTAATAGTAAAAATTGAAATGCCCACCCCTGATGTAGGCCTGCCCATCGCCACAGCATCCCGTCAGACATTCCAGAAAAGCCAGCAAAGGCCGGATCACATTCGATATGGTTTCTTTTTCAACAAATTTCTTCTCCTCTGCTTTGGAATCATCCCGCGATTCAATATGTTTCCTTTCTTTCTTCCACAATCTTTTCAGCAAGTGTTCTTCCTCAAGTTTCTTCAGCACTCCAGAGACACCTTTGGTTGTCTATAGCTATTTGTTGTCAATAGGTAGATTTGAGTTTCTCAAGGCTTTGTTGAAAGTTTTGGTAGTTAGAAGGAGCTCTCATGATGTGTAGAAAGTTAAAAAAAGTAGTTTTCTGCTAGTTGCTTTCATATTATTATTGCTTTTAAATTATTTTCTCCCTTTATTTTCAATTGTTTTACATTTGGAAACTATATACAATTTGAAGGGTTAGAATCTGCTCGTATAAAAAAAAGTAATAATTAGTAAAAGCGCATCACACGGCAATTCAATCCTGGCCGTCATAAAGAAGACCGGTCGCAAAAGCAATGAACAAAAAATATGGTGGAAATAAAGTACTATTATTGACCGGCCCGTAATTACCGGTCTAATTTCTAGGGGTAAAGAGAATTGTTAAACGCGAAAGCTTTCGCGATATCGGGCTGGAGATTATTTACAACAACTTTCAATCTACTTTTTTGGATCTTTAACATATAGTTAACACGATATGTACACGCACTGCGCTGCAACCTTCGAAAATTAATCAGAATAAATAACCCTGCTCGTTGGTGTTTGCGAATCTGTTTGTAATCTATCGATCACAATAGATCTTAATAAACTTTCGTCCCATTTGAAGATGTCCGCAGCATCTATATATAAGTAGAAAGATGTATTCCGGGAGCCTCGTGCGGCCGGACAACAAGTCGAAAGGATATTAGCTGAATATGCAAAAGCGATTGCAGATGATCGACGAATGGGCGGAATATTGTTTAGCGTTGTGAGAGGAAGTTGAGCGAAGGACTGAATTTTGCCGATCATTTGGGAAGTTGTGTTATTGTTGCCGGTATGCCATACCGGAATAAAAATAGTCCTGAGTTACAGGAAAAAATAAAATATTTGGAAAATACAATTAGTTCTAGTGCTGGGTCTGAGTTCTAGGAGAATTTAAGATGAGTTCTAGGAGAAGGCTGTGAATCAGTGCATACCCTGGATATTTTTTTAATGAAGTCTATGAGTCTCCTCGAATATTTCTATTTTCAGGTCGGTCTGTTCGTCATATTAACGACTATGCACCAGTTTTGCTCGTTGACGAACGGTATAGCAGCGGGCATATTCGGAACAAACTACCACAGTGGATATCTCATTTCCTGTTAAAATGTTTTTTAAGGAAAAGAATGAATCATCTGCTGGTATGTAAAAATAAATTATGTAAACTATATTTGTATTATGTTTCTGCATAGTTAAAATGTCTCATATTATGAACATTGAATTGAGAAATATAGCTTCAGTAAATAAGAATACTGTGGCATTGAAAATGATAAACTCTAGTTTATTAAATAGTGGGTCATGGACATAAAAAGCATGAAATAATAGGTTGGGAAGTTAGTTTTATTCGGAATTCAAATTATTATTGGAAGGATCAGTAGTACTGGTGCTCTAATTAATTCGCCTACGTGGTTCATCCGTTTCTGTGAGCAAAGCTTGAGGATGTAGTTGAAATCTTGCAGCTACAATGCCTATCGGGATATCCACCTTCTTCATCTTTATATCAAGTGTCTTACATTAGGTGATGATTTTAAATAACTGGAAGGTTTTTCTTTTTTCTATATCAATATTTTCAACTTCTTATAAACAAAATATATACATAAGTACATAAATATATATATATATATATATATATATATATATATATATAAGGATATATATATATATATATATATATATATATATAAGGATATATATATATATATATATATATATATATATATATATATATATATATATATATATATATATATATATATATATAAGGAAGGATATATATATATATATATATATAAGGAAGGAATATATATATATATATATATATATATATATATATATATATATATATATATATATATATATATATATATATATATATATATATATATATATATATATATATATATATATATATACATATATATAAGGAAGGATATATATATATATATATATATATATATATATATATATATATATATATATATATATATATATAAGGAAGGATATATATATATATATATATATATATATATATATATAAGGAAGGATATATATATATATATATATATATATATATATATATATATATATATATCATGATCGGGGCACTGCAGCCCGAATCGAGCCTTAGACTCCTTAATACTTCGCCTCCATTCGTCTCGGTTCAGTGACGGCCTCCTCCAGTTCGGTGCTCCCTGAAGTGACCTGCTGTTAGCATCTATAGAATTCTCCCAGCGTTTGCGTGGCTTACCGACTGGCCTGGCTCCGCTCGCTCGCCTCTTGAGAGATCGGTTGGGGATTCGATTGTCGCTCATTCGTTCGACGTGGCCAGCCCATTGTAGTTTTTGGAGTTGGATTTTTGCATATCCGCCCAAAAAAGAACCATGCGGCTGGATAATTTCCGCCTATCGTACGCAGATGCTTTGTCTTTGCTTCATAATCTCTGCTTCGCCTGTTAACGATGATGCACAGTACTAAGAATTTGGCTATCATGTACTCTCCTTTGAACCTAGGCACCATGATGCGCTCCAGAGGAATGATTCCCTCGGTGATCGACCCTTGAAGCATCGGCTTAACCCTTTCTGCCATATACTTCGTGGTTCTGTGACGGAATATGACTTCATATTCCTCAAATAGAATACGCCTTCTATTTGGATTGAAGCGCTTCCACTTTGACTTCGTAGCGCTCTCTGCTGCCTCTTGACTTATAATCTTTTTTGAAATCCTGGCTGAAACGATGACCTATTGAAGGTAAACCTTATGTGTGTCAATTCCGAATACTGGATGGATCTATATTTCACCTTTTGACCAATTTCTTTCGGTTGAAATAGCGAAAACAAGTAATTTCAAGCGATAATCCGGTTCGAAGGAGCAATAAATTTCAACTGATTTTTAAAATTACTGGCGATCCCAAATTTAATAGCTTTTTTCCTTGAGATGGAAAACTTATACACAAGTACATTTTGCTTAAGGTAGAAAACAATCACACAACTGTTATCGAACCGTATAATGTAGCTTTAAGACTGGACAATAGATCTATTGTAGGAAAGTATGTTGATATACGGAATAAATTCTTCCATTAAATATTTGTTGCGCCGTCCAATTTTCGATGGAAGAAGTACACTAAAACAATGTCCGGATCTAGGTTCAAGGCTTTATACTACTTAAAACGTCAGTCGTAATATTCAAGATGTTTTTAAAAGCTTCCACACAAGATATCCCCGAGGACTTAATGCTGTACAAGAAATTTTATTAACGCCTATTCAATGCTGTGGATTGTTTCATCTCTTCCCAAGCATCGAACCTCTTCTTCCATGCTCAGGTACTTAGTCACTTTTATATTTTATTTGCTCTTTAAATTATATTTCATCTAACTGTTATGTATTTAATAATATAACTTTCTCTTTAGATGAATAAATAATGGGCGCGGTAGTGAGTTGAATAAAGTTTAAAGAAGTCATTGTAAGTGCTGCGAAAGTGATTACAGTAACACATTTTGCAATTATATTAGTGGAAAATTAAAAAAAAAAATGTATTTGTAAGCATTTGTCTACCCTCACTAGTGCTTGACACTGCATGAGGGGACTAGTGAAATAATTTAATCGGCATTTAGTAGAATTTTTGTTATATTTGAGTGATGATGAATTTTTCATGATTTCTTGTTACCATACCCCAACTATTTACACATGAATATATCACATTTAATGTTGCCTTTTATTTGATTTATGAAAAAGTTGCGTGATGAGAGACTGGTTAGATGATTTTATCCATATTACTTTTCTCGGGGGATAATTATTGATAAGTACTTAAATTGCTAAGTACGCAATTAATTACTAAGAATTCAAACTGACCCCACCTTGAATTTTTCATGATTTCTTCTTACCATACCCCAACTATTTACACATGAATATATCACATTTAATGTTGCCTTTTATTTGATTTATGAAAAAGTTGCGTGATGAGAGACTGGTTAGATGATTTTATCCATATTACTTTTCTCGGGGGATAATTATTGATAAGTACTTAAATTGCTAAGTACGCAATTAATTACTAAGAATTCAAACTGACCCCACCTTGGCTTTTGCAATAAATACCGTGATTTTTGAGACACTTACATTTTCCGGAATACTTGGAAGTTCAAAATGTGATGGCCGTTGAAAAGAGAAGTGCTAAAAAAAGGAGCATATAGTGAATTTGTTGACAAATATACAACTGCACCTACATTTTGTCCAGAATTATAGAATAATTTAAGCCTGCTACCTCGATCGGGCACTCCTTTAGTGTAAGCCTCTGTGAGAAATGACTCGAATTCTCCATTTTTACATCGCCTGAGATCGCTAAGCACTGCCAGAAACCTAAGAAATGTGTCGTGCCAAGGAAGGTGTGTGATTATAACCATTGCGGACTTTGCTTTCGGATCATGCCTACAGAATCCAAAGCGGAAACTGGAGTCATTATTGGTCCAAACGAAACTGAATAATTGCACTGATATGCTGCAAGGACACAAAATAATAAAAGCAATGTCACACCTAGCAATCTGATAGCTAACTTTTCGAATTCACTGGGATATACGAAGTCAGGGATCTTCGAAATTACTTGCTCGTCACGGAAAGACTCCGGAAAACATTCCGATATCGTGCCTGGAGATCCCCTTGAATCAGGAGACTGAATGAGTTCGCACCAGAACTCAAATAACTTTTCGACATCCTCCCTGCAATATACCAATGCATACAATAGAGCTTACATTATGTCTAGGAGCATACTTAATGCGAGAGCTCATTTTCTTTCAAGATGAAAGGCAGCAACTTCAGTTTTCATTCAGTTCACTTCGCATATTCGCTTCAAATAAGAAATGTTACTACATGCAGATCATTCTTGTCAACTGCTGTTAGCGATAGATTCAACTTACGTTGAACCACGAACACGGACAATATCTCACAGATTTCAGACTTGCATACTAAATACTTGCTAAAAAAAACAAATGAACCAATGCATAAAATATAGAAACTTTCGTTTAACGTTCCACAGTAAAATTTCGTAAGCATCGGGCCTCTCCGAATTGACGTTTTCGCCCTCGCCAACAGCTTGTTATAACCAGTGAGGTAGTAGAAATGGAGTGGATATGCCCATAAGATTTATGCTTGAGTTACAATCAATGCAACCAACATTTGCTGCCAAGTTTTATTGGTGGAACGAGTTACAATCAATGCAACACAACATTTACTGTCATCTGTCACTGGCTATATTAAAGAAGTTGCTGTTCGATAATTTGGATCCTTTAAAGCCTCGGAAAGATATATCAGTGAATATTTTATCCTCTAAAAGCTGCGGAGTATAATGCAAAGCAAAAATGAGACAAAAAAATACAATTTCAGATTGTCATTTACATATGACAGTTCCGATTTCCCGGACTCTCATAGGAACAGGTGGAATTGGATATTTTCAAAAATGTTGTTGCCATGCCAAGTTTGAGATATGAGCAAACTCTGCTGCCAAGCAAAGTTGTGTTGCATCATTGTAACTGCTCTCATACGTTCTCATGTGTTCAAACTCATTTTGAAGTGCAACAAATGTTGGTTGCATTGATTGTAACTCTAGCTTTACAATCAATGCAACACAACATCTACCGTCATCTGTCACTGGCTATATTAATGAAATTGTTGTTTGATAATATGGATCCTTTACAGTCCCGGAAAGTGATATCAGTGAGTATTTGATCCTTTAAGAGCTAAAGCGTATATTGCAGAGCAAAAATGTGCAAAAGAAAAACAAATTTTGAATGTCATTTGCATATGACATTTCCCATTTCCCGGACTCTCTTAGGAACAGGTGGAATTGGATATTTTCAAAAATGTTGTTGCCATGCCAAGTTTGAGATATGAGCAAACTATGCTGCGCAACAAATGTTGGTTGCATCATTGTAACTGCTCTCATACGTTCTCATGGGTTCAAACTCATTTTGTTGTGCAACAAATGTTGGTTGCATTGATTGTAACTCAGGCTTTACACATGATTTACACAGTGAGGTCAATCAATACAATGCCTCCTAGAAGTACGGGCCGTAATGCAGAATGATGACGTCAGAGTTTGCGGGAACAATGTCGCGAAAAACACACGTAGTCTTACGGAACGTCCGCGGAAAAATGCTAATTGTACAGGTTGTGTTAAACTGATTGAAGTGAAATCAAAGTAAGATCCGCGGAACAGTGCCAGTGAACAGCTATAACACAAATTAATGCGGCGGGTGCGGTATAATTGGAAAATTTCGCTACGAAATGTTTATCGGTTGGTGTTAGGTTATGTGATGTTTCGTGTCGATTTACTGTCGATAAAATTAATTGATACAAAATGAAAGTTATGACTAAATATTATTACAACGCGTCCACGCACAAAAAACTAACGTTTCAATCATATTTTAGCTTAAAAACAGCAAGTGAAATCTCCGTATACATCGGCACCGTCTCGTGGAAATGCCAAAACTATCCGAATAACTGACGTCGTAGCTAAAACGATTACGTAGCATGACGGCCCGTACTTCTAGGAGGCATTGATCAATAGGTCTGTTCCCGTACTTTCAGTAACTGAATTTTACTGAATTTTACTGAATTTTCCTGAATCATGTGGTGGGGAATTTCATGAAAAGTACGAGAACGCTCTCATTGTATTTCCCTGAGAGCATAAAGACATTCGGAGGGGCCGAAGGCATGGCCATTTTTCCTCATCACCAGCGACCCCGATGATAAATTGAAATTTTCGGGGCGTAGGTAATTCCTAATTTATCAAATTGATGGGGACATATTATGTGTGAATAATTTCAAATATTCAAATTTTGAATATCGTAACAGAATGATTGTTAGATATTTAGTTATTTAATATTTTTTAGCTTTCATATTATAACCGTACGAATTCTCGAACCAGGCAGTGGCGGCTCGTCAGGGTGGGCCCGGCCCGCCTGGCCCACCCTGACGAGCCGCTACTGAGTTAAAGTAAAGTAGATATTTCTTGTTGGTATCCGCGTATACCTTATAATAGTATTTTTGTGTCGAGCGGGCCCAGTGGCGGCTCGTCAGGGTGGACCAGGCGGGCCGGGCCCACCCTGACGAGCTGCCACTGGAACCAGGGAGTAAAAATAAGCTACAGCAGGCTGGATTATTCGTTGCTTTGCGGTGAATTAATTGTTTTTCCAGGATAGAAAATGAAAACAGAACACAAATGCATGCGAACTATGAAAATTGTAGAATATACTAATTGAATATTTATTCACCCATTAAACAAAAATTGTTTTATAAGAAAATGGCCTAAAAATTAGATGTGTTTATGCTGGCTCAAATCTTGGCAGTGCCGAGTACTGCCGTAGGTGATGAGAAAACATTGAATAATATAAAATATCATTTTCGTTTTTAGAACATCTAGAAAATTTTACTGAGTATTGTGGGTAAAGCAACTGCAATGAATAAAATCATCAAAATCAAAAACAACTTCAAGGTCCCAAAAACGGCAAATTTTATTTAAAATTTTTCGAAAAAAATAAGTAGTCCTCACAGTTAATAGTTCCAAGAAGTCTCAACTTTTCTTATACTATAAAGTAGGCTAAACACAATGATAGGTTGGAGATAATATATTTCTAGGGATTAAGATATTTATTGTATTATATTCACACTATCTAATCGTTCTCGACCTACTTCGCTAATCCAGTTATTGGCCTCGAGATTATCTAACAACTCAACTATAGAAGCTGTTTTCTTTTGCCAGCGCTGTTTTTTACGCAAATTTCGGATAATCCTATTTTTTCGTTTCAGCGTATCTTCTAATTTTTTCCTGCAGCTTGATTAAATGCACTGCGGTAATAGGAGCCACTTGGTCTGTTTACGTAGCCTAATTGAAATCATATTGTTAAATATTAAAATTTTCAAAAGTGTATCATGAACGCAACATCAGCATTAAGCACCTAATGAGATCGCAATTCGCTCTTCTTGTCCATCGTTTATCTCATCTTGAATATTGTTAAAGGTATCTATAGAATTAAGATAATTAAAGAGAAGAATGTGTTGAACATTTTCTTTACTTACTGCATCACTCGAAGATTCTATTCCCCTAAAGATGGTCCCCTGTTCGCTTGCTCAGAACTAACGTACTATGACGGCAGCTGTAAGAAAAACAAGAAGCTATTTCACTTATTCCCTTGTCAATCATCAATTGCTATATACCACGGCCGAGAGATTTGAATGGACCCGGGAAGTATTTTTGATGATCAGCTCAGGAAATCCAAGAGAAGAAGTCCAAATGAATATGTGTTGCTCATTTTCTGAAAATCTGGAAAACAATATTTTACACAGCATGCAATACGAACAAATTTTTATATCATTTTATTTCCGCTCTGCCCCGAAACTTTTTATGCGCTCTACTGCTTTGTGTTTTTTTTGACAGCAATTAAAATGGCTACCGGAAAATTTGCGCCAATATGTCGACAATATTTAAAAGGGCTCAAATAGGCTCTTTCGCTTATAAAAAGTTTGTCAAATTCACAAAATTTTGCAAAACACATCGTTCGTTTATTCCTTACTTGTGATAAGAAACTCCAAGTGGCCGGCGTTGCAAACTATTGCCACAATTCGGCACAACTCACTTCATTGCAAAGATTAATGCAATTGCACAGTTTTCAAACACTTTTTTCAAATAAAACTCGCGATTTTCACTTCTACACTAACGTTTTTGTGAACCGCACTAGTCGAATCTACACAAAATTAATCTGTATTTAAAATAAATACGATTTTATTTCCGTACCGACTCAAATTGTTTACATTAGTTTAATTGTCATTTTGACAGAAAGGATACAAAGAGGGGAATTGACATTGAAGATACATGAAAAGTGGTCGGTTTCTCTTTAATGTATTTTAAATGGACATCGCCCCTCCGAATGTCTTTATGCTCTCAGGTATTTCCTGAAAATTGACAACCGAAAGTGTCAGTTTCCGGTTTTTGGGAGAACAATAGTGATTATAAAGTCATCCTAAGCGGTAATAAATTATCGCCACAAAAATATTCGACCTTCATAGCAACATTACGCAAAAAATATGTTGCTTGTCGTGCACATTTGAAAATATTTACTCCGTTTGACACTTTTCAGTATTTTTCAGTAGCTCAGACCCTACTGAAATTTACTGAAAGAGGGAAAATTTTCAGTTTTCAGTAAAACGGAGTACGGGAACAGCTTCATTGCAATTAATCGCGATTAATCGCAATTAATCGTGGTACGGGAACAGACTTAATGCCTCCTAGAGGTACGGGCCGTCAGGCTACGTTATCGTTTTAGCTATAGGTATGTTTCCGTACTACGATTAATTGCGGTTAATCGCGATTGATTGCAATGAAGCCGTTCCCGTACTCCGTTTTACTGAAAACTGAAAATTTCCCCTCTTTCAGTAAAATTCAGTAGGGTCTGAGCAACTGAAAAATACTGAAAAGTGTCAAACAGCGTGGTGCGAGTAAATAGTTTCAAATGTGCGCGGCAAGCAATATAGTTTTTGCGGAATTTTGCTATGAAGGTCGAATATTTTTGTGACGATAATTTATCACTGCTAAGGATGACTTTACAATCACTATTGTTTTTCCAAAAACCAAAAATTGACACTTTCGGTTGTCAATTTTCAGGAAATACAATGAGAGCGTTCCAGTACTTTCATGAATTTCCCCTGCCACGTGATTCAGGAAAATTCAGTGACTGAAAGTACGGTATAACAGACCTTATGACGTCAATTTAGCCGTGCATTTTGACATTTCCATCTGGCAGTGCCGATATACACGGAGATTTTACGTGCGGATTTTCAGCTATAATATAAATACAACGTTAGTTTTTTGTGCGTGGACGCATTATAATAATAATATTTAGTCATAGCTTGCATTTTGTGCCAATTAATTGTATCGACAGTGAATCGACACAAAACGTCACATAACCTAACACCAACCGATGAACATTTCGTGTTAATAAAACACACGCAGTCTTAAGGGACGTCCACGGGAAAATATTAATTGTGCAGGTTGTGTTAAAGTCAGTGATGTGAAAATAAAGGGTTATATGTGAAACAGTGCTGGTGAACAGCTATAACAAAAATTAATGCGGTGCGTGCGGTATAATGCGAAAAATTCGCTACGAAATGTTTATCAGTTGTTGTTAGGTTATTTGATGTTTCGTGTCGATTTACTGTCGCGATACAATTGATTGATACAAAGTGAAAGTTATGACTAAATATTAGTATTAAAACCCATCCACGCACAAAAAAACTAACGTTTCATTCATGTTTTAGCTAAAAAACCGCAAGTGAAATCTCCGTGTATTGCGGCCCTGCCTCGTGGATATGTCAAAATTGTATATCACCATGACGTCACAGCGACAACGATTACGTAGCCTGACGGCCCGTACTTCTACAAGGCATTGGCATAGCATAAGTACTAATAAATAGCACTGAAAGAACGTGATTGATTGATGGGAGAGATTGGCAGGGAGTGAAGGATTTACCATCAGCTGGCACGTAAAAAGAGACAAAACCAAAATAAGTTCAGTTTATCACATCCGAAAGTGAGAAAAGCATACTGACAAACGACAGGTGAGAATGTATGTATCCGTGTGAGCTGATAGGTGAGAGTGTGTTGGCGTGCGTATTATCCCATCAAGAAACAATAAGCGCTGCGAACATTCGTTGGCGACAAACGAAATTCTCTGTAGTGGATTGCATAAAAGTGTGAGAAATGTATTTTTCATCGTCAAAACGAGATCGAAAATTGTATTCTGCATTAACTATTCTGTCACTCATTCTTAGAGTTGGTATAAATAAGCGTAAGAATTAAAAAAAAATCGACCATTGAAAGTTATTTTATCGAAATACATTTACATTGCTTACTGGGAAGAAAAAAGCGATCGTATTTAAGCTTACCCGATGTTCGACATTGAACAAAACTTAATCGGGCAAGATTCAACTGCAAATTACTGTTAACTGTCATTCAATAGCAAATTGAATTTGAATATAGACGTAATGAAAGAGTGTATTAAGTGCAAAAAATATTGTTAATAAGTTTTCCGAGTGCCAGGCGATGTGGAAACGTAAGTTAATGTAGTATGTTAGGGGCTCAGTCAAACCTTAGCAAGCAGTTAGCTTATCGTGGTCGATTAACATTTTTATGTTACAAATTTAAACACGATGTTTTGAATTATTCATACTTTTATTGTTTTTATAGTTCACTTTTACATTTATATTGTTGAATATATATAATCAAGATTGTCAATTTTATAATAACAGTCATACAAGACTGTTCGCGTATTTCAGCAAACTGCAGCAGTAACAGAATTTGGCAGCTGGCTTCTTTTTGCTGCAAAATTTGGCTTGCAGCAAGAGTACAAAAACGACTTTCTGCGAATCTATTTTAATATATTATAATAGATTCAGGTACGCGAACCGACCTTACAGCACGATCTTGGATTCGGATTAGGATCCTATCCTTCTTTTTCATAATGATTATTTTTGCCCGTACTTGTCTATTACTGTTCATTTTGAACTATTATGAACTTGGCTTGATTAACTTCATTTATTTGTCTTTGCAACTGTTGCAACTCAAAACTGAACTGAACTTTCTCTTTGATTACATATACTTATATACGGTTAAAACTACTAAGGTTGCAGAAATTGCTAAATGCGACTTTTGTAACCTGATCCGTGCGAATTTCGCTTTGATAGAAATTCAGATTTCGGTTGATTTGATAAACATGAGATATTTTTTTAAGGTAAACATTTTTCGTTTTGAGCAGATATCTTTTGATAGTGGCGGCTCATCAGGGTGGGCCCGGCCCACCTGGCCCACCCTGACGAGCCGCCACTGAGTTAAAGTAAAGTAGATATTTCTTGATGGTATCCGCGTATACCTTATAATAGTGTTTTCGTGTCGAGCCACCACTAGGTTTGATAACATATGAAGATTGATATTATTGAAAGATAAACATATGTATGATGGTTTCAGGTGAGAATTATTAGAAAAGTATTGAATTTGTTTATCGCGGTAAGGTGAATAGTATTGTGTTTTTTCGATTGTCGGGTAAAGATTTAGACCGGATGTCGGTACTTGAGGGTGAGGTGCTGGCGGTGCCATAACTAAGCTTAGTGGGCTTTCATTTTTGATCAGATTGAGATATTCACGGTCGTATCTTGAATCCCAAAAGAATGGGGTACTGTACGAACCATTTTTACTAATGTTCGAAGAACAATAGTATTAAACTCGTTTCGCCGAATATTCATATTTCTTTATATATATATATATATATAATATATATATATATATATATATATATATATATATATATATATATATATATATATATATATATATATATATATATATATATATATATATATATATATATATATATATATATATATATATATATATATAATATATATATATCTATATTTATATCAGCAAAATGATTAAGGGAGATAATCTCTCGAGTGGCGACGATCCGATTGAGCTGAAATTTTCGGAGAACGTAGATGTATATAGTAGGTAGGTCCATGACTCAAATTCAGATATCTTAAACCTTTTGGCGGCGGCGAGCGTTTTAGTGAATTTGAGGAACTCCTATATTTCCAAGCATTGTAAATTTTTGTTAAAGAAAAGTATTATATATATATATATATATATATATTTATATATATATTTATATATATATATATATATATATATTTATATATATATATATATATATATATATTTATATATATATATATATATATATATATATATATATATATATATATATATATATATATATATATATATATATATATATATATATATATATATATATATTATATATATATATATATATATATTATATATATATATAGATCAGCAAAATGATTAAGGGAGATAATCTCTCGGTGGCCGATCCGATTGAGCTGAAATTTTCGGAGAATTTAGTTGTATATAGTAGATAGGTCCATGACTTTCTCAAATTCAGATATCTTAAACCTTTGGCGGCGGCGAGCGTTTTTAAAGAATTTTGAGGAACTCCTATATTTCCAAGCATTGTAAATTTTTGTTAAAGAGAAGTATTTGGGATGAAAACTTATTATGTTTTAAGCTTGTCTATGATAAAGAATTGGAAATTTTGAGCCGTGTGTGGGTGCAGGGTGCCTAAAAGTAGGCAAAGAATTTTTTCAATTTTGATTTGTCATTACTTGTAAGAAAAACAATGGATCATCCTGAAAATTACAGAGCGTATTGATGTTGACTAAAATTTGGCACATTTAGATTTTCAGCATAAAGCGGGTAGCCCTGTAGATGTGGGCAGGCTGTTGAAAAAAAATCCTTCAAATCATTGACCTTCCGAAATTTTTTTTTGATTTTTGACAAAAATTTCAAATCTTTGATAAATTTATCTTTTGTCCTTCATCTCAAGATAAAATTTTCAAAATTCAGATTTGCACAAGAACGGCAACTCATCACCAAATTACCTCTATTTTCAGCACTCGAAAGTTCTGTTCACGATAATGAAATTTACTGGACATGTTGGTATTAGCTAGGACCAAGTCTGATAGAAGTGATTTTGAAATGCGGGCAACCCTGTGGCAGTGGTACCATCTTGAAAAATAACTGAGAAAAAAAACATCTTTTGGCCTATAACTTCCGATTCAGCAATCAGATATTAACGAAATTTACACAGTACTTGGATGTTACTTTATGTAACATTTGGTGAAATTTGGTTGAAAAATTAGAATAGGGCTGGTAGCTGTGGTGATTTTTGTCTCATAAATCTTGCAAATTTGCTCAGCAAAATAAAGCTTTTTTCCCTATAACTTCCGGTCCAAAGTAGAAATCAAACGAAGCTCATGCAGTAAATGGACCTTAATGTGAAGTAAATGTCGTAGGAATGTCGTACCAAAATCATGAAAGGGCTGCCAGCTATGACAATTTTTGTAATTTTGTGGAATTTCTTTACAGAGCGATAATGTCATTAGATTTGCAAATGGGAATGATCCTGCAATGAAAATTAACAACAAATATTAACGCTTAAAAAATTTGAAAAGTTTTGAGGGTGGTAACCCTAAAATTCTTTTCACCCGTATACCTTTCAGCGCAGTGATTCAATCGAAACGAAATTTACTGGTTGGGTTTAACTTAACGTGAAGCAGATTTGTATATTTTTTGCCTTGCTGCTGACACAGGCTAACCAGCATTAGCCATTTTCGTAAATATTGCACCAACAGATGCTTCAAATTACGTACTCATATGCAAAGCATTTGCGATAAAAATAAGAAACCAATTTTTAAATTTTCCGAGTTTGGAACATTTTTCGCCTCAAACAACGTTTAACCGCTGAAACTTTCGATGAAATCCTGCGATGGAGAACGAAATTCAAAGGATAAGTTGATTTAAGTATGAGCTTGTTAAGGTAAACTTATTGCTGCTTCATTGGGAAAGTGTTGCCCAGCACTAAACATTTTCATCATTTGTGTTATAGTTGAGTTTTGTTGCTTGGGATAAGGAATGGTTGTACAAAAAAGTGTATTACGTCTTTCCACATTTTTTTGTCACTCAAGACAATTTCTTCGAAAATTAGTTTTCTAGCGGTTCAGGTGCGCTAGAGTTTTTTTTTTTAACATATCTGGCAAAATTCCAAAATTCCTTTATTTTCCCATTAAGAGCTATATCTGTTAGCTTATTGATCCAGTTGTTCCTTCTCGCCTCTTTTACCTTTACCTCCAACTCCTTTTTGGCTCTCAGGAAACCATAAAAGTCAGACATTTGTCTTGAAGTCTTGTACTGTCTGAAGATATATTTTTTTGCATTCCACAATCGCTTAAGGTCTTCATTCCACCAAAAAAATAATAATTACTTGAACTGTGATCATTACTTAAGACATAGAAATATTACGAGCACAAACAAGAACAAATCTAATATGATCAATAAATCGAGCAAAGAATATTTTACATATAGCTTTCATTAAGTCAAAACACCAAATTACGCTACATATGGTAGGTAGCATTAAATTAAATAAAAATATTGACAACAACCGCTTAAAATCCCACAAACTTTACATCCAAAATTCACCGTAATATTTTCCTTTTTGACATTTTGCTATGCGCGAAATTGTCACTTTTCATGTTGGAAATTATGGTAACCAAATTGGTCAGCAGTAATCCATCTTCATCTTACATTCCACATGTCCCATTGAATATGAAGTTTTCAGTTTTGGGAAATCATATCAGGCGAACACGGCGTCGACGCTGGTGGAAATTTCGTTGGGAATCATGAAATACAAGAAGAGCGACTGATCATATACTTTAACGAAGGTCATAATCGATTTATAGCCAGAGCAATATGTTTCGATGGCGATCTTGATGGCATCTTAAAGCTACAAGCAGTCCGTTCGGTAAAATATTTAATCCGGAAAAAAATATTTAATCCAGAAAACAAAACAAGCAATAACAACAATTTTGCAAAGGCGTATTCACAGAGGGCGCGGAATCATGTTCTCGAAGTGGCACACAAAAAAGTGGAATCGTGCGATCTATTGCAAGGGTTTCAAATAATTCATTCGCTGGGAGGTGCGCAGGATCCGGAGCAACGGCACTTCTTTTCAAATATCTTGCGAAGAATACCCAGAGAGTTTAGTAAGCTCGTATACGGTCATACCATATCCGAAAGTTTTAAATGTTGTAGTGAGAAACGACGTTTATCGAATCCAATAGAAATGTAGTACATGGATATGAAAAACTTGTCACGCAGAACGATTGTTTATTAACGAAAAACAATTACATTTATTTAAAAAAACAATAAGTACAAAATAACATTATTTAAGAAAAGCCTAACAAAAACAGTTGCTCAACATAAAATACTAAAGTAACAATGTAAAATAAAGAGAAATTATTTTTAGTAGGTACATGTGTATGTGGTATGTATGCACATACTTGAAATGTTGTTATATGTCGCTTTAAAATAATTTAGTTCAGTTCATTTATTTCTTCGGATTTATGTCTTCATTTCCAGTAGGAACAACTTCATCCATTTCCGATTCCACAGAATTTTGGTGTTGTCTTGAAGAGCACACTTGAAAATACTTCCACATTTGCGGCTGAACAAGTGATGTTCTTTGTTTTTCTTTATGAAGTTCTTTGAAAATTCGAAGACTCTCATTTAAACCATTGCAAAATACTATAAATCTCTCTTTATCCGGATCGAAAAATTCAAATATAATTACCACTTGATCGAAGAAGCTAAAG
>CANBKX010000070.1:0-17563 GCA_947369275.1 Nemotelus nigrinus
GCCTAACCGTGCAATCACGGCTAAAACTTATAATTTGACACTTATCAGTATTAAACGAGAGCTTGTTCACATTGCACCACTGAACAAGAGAGTCAAGCTTGGTTTGAAGAAAAAGTGCATCAGATTTAGATTCAATGGTGTGGTACAGTTTGAGGTCGTCTGCATAAAGTAGGTGAGGTATGTTGGACAGGACGTCAGATAGATCGGGCATGAAAATGCTAAAGGGAAGTGGGACAAGATGGCTACCTTGAGGTACGCCAGAGGTAGCACAAATACTTTGTGATAAACTTCTTTAAATTTTACGAATTATATTCGATTGTGGAGGTAGGAACTGAGCCAGGTTAGTAAAGATCTGGCAAGTCCGAATTTGTGCAGCTTTACAATCAACATAACGGGTGACAACTAAAAATCTGCACTGAAGTTGAAAGTTAGGAACATAGTCTAAAAATACGTATTTTGGCTCAATGGATGCATCAAATTATTTTTACTAGCTCTGGCAACACAGTTTAAAAGCAAAATGCCATTACTCGCAGTATTATAATATCGAAATGGCGTCGGAACAAGAACGGTTGCGCGAGCGGATTGTACGCTTTTACGAAAGTAATTCGGATTATGGTAAAAAGTTTACTGTGGACCATTTTGTGTTGGAAAATGTACCTAAACGAACAATCTATAGTGTTTTACAGCGATTAACTGTAAAAAGAAAAGTTGGTAGTGGCCGGAGACCAACAGTTATGGACGCTAAGAACATTCGAAAGCTTAAAAGACTTTTTAACGACAAAGATAACATCATTCAACGAGACGCAGCAAGAAATTTCAACTGTTCACAGCAATGCATCACGAAAGCTTTGAAAAGATGTGAAATTACTTGCAAGCATAAACAAAGGGCACCCAAATACACAATAAGTGAAATCGCGACAATAAAATCTCAGTGTCGTTGGATATGTAGAAATTTTCGCGGAAAATCTCTTGTTTTGGACGACGAAAGCTATTTTGGGTTAAGTCGAAGCCAAATGCCAGGAAATAATATATTTTACACATCTGACTCGTCTACAACTCCCCCAGATGTAAAATATAAGTTCAAGCAAAAATTTGAACCGAAAGTTATGCTGTATATAGCGATTTCTGAGAAGGGCATATCGAAGCCTTGGTTCAAACCAAGTGGGCTCGCCATCAATCAAGAAGTCTATCAAAAACAGTGTTTGCAGCGAATTCTGATTCCATTTCTTAAAGCAAATCATTCTGATGGCAATTATGTCTTCTGGCCTGATAAAGCTTCGTCACATTATGCCAAAAACACAATTGAGTACCTCCAGTCTAAAAATATACCATTTGTTTCAAAAGAGCGAAACCCAACAAACTTGCCCCAGTGTAGACCGATTGAAGATTTTTTTGGAAATCTTAGTTCGCAAGTATATCGGAATAACTGGAAAGCAAAAACAGTGAAGCAACTAGTAAATAGGATTCGCAAATGTATTAGAAATTACGATGCAAATAGCGTCCAGAAGGCCTGCGAAGGGATTTTTCCAAAGTTACACCGTGTTGCGGATAACGGTCCTTTTGACCAAATTCATTAATGTTAGTTTTTTTGTTTATATGATAGATATTAAGTATTAAAAATTTGAAAAAGATATAAACACTACTTTTCTTACTATGACATATTTTACTCAGTGCAGATTTTTAGTTGTCACCCGTTAGAATGGCCATCTCTGTCAAAAGCTCTGCTAAAGTCTGTGTAGACTGCGTCAATTTGATAACCTTTCTCCATTTAACACAGAACGTCCGGGAATCAACTAGTTTAGAAAGTTTATTGTATACTACCTTTTCAAAAGGTATAAAATGGCAATGCCCCTGTAATTTGCGATACAGCGTCTATCACCAGTTTTGAAAATTGTTGTCAGATCAGGACCAGGGCCTTTCATTTATTTATATATTTATATGTATACACGTATAAAAAAATCCATTTAATAGAGAAAGATACAACAGTAGCTGTTAAACATTAAATAAAGTAAATAGATAATTAAAGTATGAACTACATAATATATACTAGATTTGAAACTAAAACAATATGAATAACAAAGTATAATAATATTAGTAGTTAGAATAAAAAACAAAAAAAAAGTAACAAAAAAATAGTAGTAATCAAGTTGAAAAGGGGACGCAAATACCACAACGCATTACCACATTTTTTAGTTCGAACCAATTTGTGTTGAAAAGATCTAAGTGCTCCCATAATGCATTGCCCAAGCGTTTCAACCTCTCCAACGAAGAAAACTGGCCATGATTGATTTTATAAGTATGCAACACAAATAAAACGTTAGACCTAGTCATTCTCTGAGGAACTCTGAATGGTAATTCCTGTAAGTTGTTTGGAGCATCTAACTTATTGTTTAAAATTTTATATAAGAGTATGGCCTCATGGCAAGTTCTACGAACCTCAAGAGAGCTCATATTTAGCACTGATATGACATCAGCGCAAACAAAATCACAAACGTTAATTCTGAGTTGGAAGCCAGTGTACCGAAGGAATTTATTTTTGATTCTTTCTAGTGGTATGCAATGAGGGGTTCCATACAATCGAAGAAAATTCCAATTTGCTACGAACCAAAGAAAAGTAAAGTGATTTAAAGCGGATATATTATGAGAATGCCGAGAGCTACGAATCAAAAAACCCAGCATTCTACGTGCTTGAGCAGATATTTCGTTGACATGTTCGCTAAACGACAAATTAGCGTCAAATCTCACAACAGATTTCCCACTACAAAAACCACGTTGATTAGGTAGGCCTTAAAGGTCTTAAAATCGAAGTTAAGTGATCAGTGACGAGGCTCTCGAATATTTTTGGAATTGTGGATAACAGACAAATAGGACGATCATTAGGTTAGGTTAGGTTGCACTGGCTGGCACATGGCCACACATAGACCTACCGGTCCGTAGTGATACCAGATAAATGGACCTCGAGAAAGGAATTCAGTCCAAGCGGCCATCAAAGGCCCCGGACTTTTTCGCGAACTGAAGGATGTCCTTCAGCTTTTGCTCTGCCACGTGCGAAAGATCCACCAGCCAGACCTCACCGAAGTATCGCAGTCTGGTTTTCCCCAGTGCCGGGCAGTGACACAGGAGATGCTGGATAGTTTCTGAGACCCCAGGCTCTTGCGACCTTCTACAGGTGTCGCTCGTTAGGAGTCCCATTTTCATAGCATGTGCTGCTACAAGACAATGACCAGTAATAATACCAACGAGTCGTTTGCAGTCAATCCGCGCCAACTCGAGGAGGTACTTGGTCGATGCGAGATTGTATGACCCCCACATGATTTTGGTTCATGGAAATAAATGAAAGGCCCTGGTCCGCATCATTTTGGAGTCGATTGAGTACTTAATCGTCTGGATGGGAGTAAGGATGTTAACCGCTTCCAAAAGGGGAAGACTAGCCCCATACTTGGCTAACGCATCCGCCTTCTCATTTCCATCAATACCCTTATGACTGGGAACCCAGAAGATTCTGACTCTTCTGCTGTTACCGAGTCTGTTCAGGGCCTGAATGCAATCGAATACACACTTCGATTTGTATGTGTGAGACAGCAGTGCTTTTACCGCCGCTTGACTGTCCGTATAGATGTTTAATACTTCACCAGTAGTATCCTTGGCATGTATCAGATCTGCGGCTTTACGTATCGCAAACACCTCCGCCTGGAAAATACTACTGTGATTCGGAAGCCTGAAAGCTGCTTCCATAGCTGCATCTGCAGAATATACTGCAGCACCCACTCCTGCAGCTGTCTTCGAGCCGTCAGTGTAGATGCTAAGAGCTGCAGGACACATTTGTCGATTCCATTCTTGCCCATCTCCCACAGTCGCTCGATATCCCCGCTCAAAGCACAGAGTGGGAACCAGGTAGTCAGTGCTTCCTGCGTAACCCTGTTCAATACTGCTGTGGCCAAAGGATCCTGGCTCGAAGTGCCCTGATTCCCTAAGCCTGACAGCAGCCTTTGCGGCAGTGACTCTAATAAAGAGATCAAGCGGGGGGAGATGAAGCAGGACGTTCAGAGCAGACGAAGGAGTCGAGGCTAAGGCACCTGTAGCGCAGAGGGCTGCCAACCGCTGAACTATTCGCCATGCTAGCAAAGGTGGTTTTATTCACTGCTGGCCACCAGACCAAGCATCCGTAAACAAGGATCGGCCTAGCTATTGCCAAGTAGATCCAGTGCGTTAGAGCAGGGCTAAGACCCCACGTTTTACCCAGCTCGATAGAGTGTGAGTACCAAGTCTTTGTTTGATATGTAGATCCAGTAGTCTTTCAAACACTTTAAGGAGGAAGGAAGTCCTCCTTCCCCTGTAGTCCTTCGGATCCTTCCCCTGTAGTCCTTCGAACACTTTAAGGAGGAAGGAAGTCCTCCTTCCCCTGTAGTCCTTCGGATACGCATGGTTGACTTTACCTGCCTTGGGTATAAATACAACCTTAGCGGTCCTCCAGGCTGCAGGTACATGGCTTAGCACTAGGCAACCTTTGTAAATTTGTGTTAGCCAGGAAACGGCAAGCATACCTGTCATTTGAAGCATGACCGGCAGAATTCCATCCGGACCAGGAGACTTGAAGGGCTTGAAGGTGTCAATTGCCCAGACAAGCCTCTGCCTGGTGACAGCTTCGCCAATGCCTTCGATGTCATGCAGATCAGACGCCTGCACACGAGTGAAAGAGGTGGAGTCATCCAAACAGCCCGGAAAGTGAGTGTCTACGAGGATCTCCAGCGTTTCCGAGCTGCTGCTTGTCCACTCCTCATCAGACTTGTATAACAGGCTAGGCGTGACAAGGTGTTTAGCCAGCAAATTCCTGAGTCTTGCCGTCTCCGAGGTGGATTCAGTCCTGCCGCACAGCTCTTTCCAGGAGCTCCATTTGGCTTTCTTTATTTCCGTTTTGTAGATCCTAAGTACGTCCTTATATTCGTCCCAGCATTCCCTACAGTCAGCTACTTTGGCCAACTTAAAGAGTTCTCGTACTTGTCTTCTGCGACAACCCAAGACCCTGTTCCAGGTTTGCGCTTCGGACAGACTTTGGGACAGGATCGTTCAAAAGCTATTACCAGTTCACCAGTAAGAGTGTTGACTGTAGATTCCAGGCCAGCTACAGAGCTTATCCTGGAAGGAGGGCCTAAGTCGTTGGTCACTTCCCGTTTGAATTTCTCCCAGTTTGTTTTCCTGGGATTGCGAAACGGTCGAGAAGTGCGAGTTAGATTGAAATTTAAACTGTAACTAATGTAACATTGGTCAGAGAATGATGGACTTTCAAGAACCCTCCAATTCTCTATTAATTGTTCATTCGGATCATTGTGAAGAGTTATGTCTAGGACGTTAACACTTCGAAGTCCCCTATAAGGGGGGGTGTTTCCTCGATTTGCCACGACTAGATTATAATTAATAATAAAACTGAGTAAAGACTCACCTCTATGGTTAATATCGCTGCTGCCCCAGACAGTGTGATGCGCCTTGGCATCCGCTCCCACGAGTAGCAACTGATTTTTTCTAGCGTCTCCGCGGTGACTTTCCTGACCTCATCCGGCAGAGCGGGTCGATCGTGTGCCATGTAGGCGGATGCTAGGAGCACCTGCTCCTCTTCGTCTGTGCTGAAATTAGACAGAAGATAATTGTGAATATTCTTCCTCACCAGCATAGCCGTTCTTATTCTTGCTACTGCGGTGGAGAAGAAAAGATTGGAGTGCTGTGACGCCAGTTCCGCAACCCGATCCTCCGCAGAGATCGAAGGTTCCTGAACCAGCGCCACGTCAAACTTACCTTCGTCGAGTGTCAGCAGTAGTTCGGCCGAGGCCAACTTACTGCGGTGCAGATTGATCTGCACACAGTTTGAGTGTTGGCCGCGGTATCCTCCTTGACTGACGTGTCATCTTTCTGGGAATCGGCCGTTGAGTTCTGCAGGGCAACGGTGTCGAGATGCCTCTCAATCTCGCCAGTCTCCAGGGTGCTCTTATTACCATCCTTCGAGTGGCGTTTTCACTGCCTACGCCCCAAGGTATCTCCCCAAAACGCGGGTAAAGCAGGTCGTCAGCCTCCTTGTTTATTTAGAGGATGTACACCTGCCCTCCGTCCTGTGCAACCGGTTGCCTACCATCCAAGATTTTCCAATCCTGTGTTGGAATGCCCGGGTTTTGCCTCTCTAGCAACTTCAGGGCCACATCTGGTTCCACTACCCGCGGTATTGTTACCTTCGCTCTAGATAGTGTCGGGATGCTCCTTCTGTCGACAATCGCTAGCTGAGCTTCTTCCCATAGCCCCGGTAAGTCCGGAACTACAGCCGTACATCAGCGCAGCGTCAGCTCATCGTTGCATTTGATGATCTTCACACCCTTCAACCAGCCCGCCCCGAAGGCATAGCCAGTTCAGGGTGCTTCTCCATTCGGTCAATCATCGGATTGAGCAGGCCTGACTCTACGATCTTCCACTTCTCTAGCAACAATTGACCCAACGGGTTGCTTCGATCTATCAAAGCCACAATGAGGTGTTGTTTAGCCACATCACTGGGCTTTATGACCTTCTTCGGCTTCGAGGTAGAGGGTTGTTGCACGCCTTGCCGACTGGTCTCGTTTTTAGACCTCTTGGACGCCAGTTTTTCCTCCTCGGCGGACATCTGCCTTTTATCTGCCAGCTTCTTTGAGAAGCTCTGCTTCACCTTGTTGCGGAAAACAGAGTCCTTAAGAGCCAGCCTTTCTTTGCCAGCGAAATACTCGCGACCTTTTGCCACCGTCGTCCGAGCCCAGCATAACCGATCCTTCTCCTCGGCGGAGAGGGATGTGCAACGCCTGTCACGGCCGCGAGCTTTAAGGTTTCACAAAAAAAAAGAATCTCCACCGTTGTCCAAGATGAGAACGATGGAGATTTTTTCCTGACTATCCGGCAGGCACGAATGAATACCTTGAGTTTTGTTACATGTAAATCGTTAACTACGATAAGATTAGTATAAGTGATGGAAAATGTTAGTAGCATTAGTAATACAGCATATACAACAAATTGACACAAGATACTACGACAATACAAACAAAACGAAGCAACATTAACATCTACAACGCCCGTATGCATCTACAGCACTCATTAAGACCACGCCGACAGCGCCCTATGGACACGAATGCATCTACCGTACACACAGCGACGGGAACCTTCACCTATCCACGACCGTTTTGACGACTTCGCGTTTAACATCTTTGCGTTAAATGAGGGGACGAGCAACCTATTGCGTAATTGGCCAAAAATCGCCAATACATATTTCGACACGCACGTATCCGATCGGCGTATCGCGATGGTTAAGTGGTAAAAATCCTACCACACGACGACGGCGAATGACTCTTAGTACGAGAAGAGGATCACTTACCTGAGGATTAATCCCACGGCTTAAACGGCTACAGAGCTCCCGGCGTAAAGTGCGATCGCGCAACCGACGATCGAGAAACACAAAACATAAACATTGCGTTTATGGCAGATGACAAGCGGCTGTCACTTGACAGCTCGTGTGGGGAAAGCAGCGAGTAGATTAGTACGCCGGGCGAGAACAGCGAGTAAATTAGTTCGCAGGCGAAAGTAGCGAGTAAGTTAGCACGTAACTGCCGATTGAGTGAAATGAGTTTGGATCGTATCGAATCTAGTGGATCCAACGGGTCTGTGAAAGTCCCGATATGTGAAATGTGCAAGGTTAGAAGAAAGCCTTGTGCTCGGAGTCTCTTTTGATTTGGAAGGGGTAAGAAGACGGATGCGATCGGAGCCGAACAGAAAAGTTTCAATTGGTTTTTCTTCTATTTTGTTTTTGGTGGAGTGGAATCGATAGCCTATTGGACGGCCGAGTAATCTGAGAAGTCCGTTGCAGCGATATTGTTTCTCGAAAAGGCGAATAATCGAGGGAGGAGAAGAAAAAGGACGGACAGCGAGCAGAATTGGAAGCAGAATTGGTGCTGGAAGAATTTATCGACGGGCGCGAACACAGCGCGAGCAGAATAAGGTCGTGGTTGGTGCTGGAAAAATTTATCGACGGGCGCGAACACATCCGAGGAACGAGGCTCCAGGTTAGATAGACGTAAGATATTATGAAATATATTCTTTTTTTTAGGATTAAGAATAGTTACCATGAAATGGTAATACCTGACATAACAATAGGGACTGTGTGTGTAGTTTGTGCCGAAAAAAATGAATTAAAGTGAAATCGAATCGAATCATCGATATTATCAAGCTTGTGCGCGTTTGGTGGCTTTTCAGAGGCTGGTAAGTTAAAGAAAGCTGTGACCTCCTTCTCGCTTCGGGTTGACAGCACGGTGGTAGTTTCCGGGAGTGAAGCGAGTGGCGCCCGAACCACTCCATTGTCCGTGATCGTAGGCCACTATCCCCCTTTGGTCCTAGAGTGGGCCAAAGGGTGCGTAATCTCGTGGCGACAAACAACGGTAATAAATTGGCGCCCAACGTGGGGCATAACGGTGATAACGGTACGTGTGACAATTTTTTAGCCAAGTCCCAAATTGTGGGAGGCCCGAGAGACGCGAAAACTCAGTTAGGAAGAAGCCCTTAAGGCGTATTTTGTAATATCTCCCACAAGGGATCGCGGTGCGAGCATTTAATGTGGTAGCCCCTCGGGTCGTTTTCCGGGTTACATTGCGGTCAGTTCTTGTTAGAACTTAGATACATTTATAGATATTATGTCGCATGGCAATGATAGATAGCGGTGCATATTAGTGATCACCATATAGCTACATATATTTGTTTGAAATATTAGTGATAGATACATATATACATATGTGAAATATTAGTGATCACCATATAGACACATATATTTACTTGAATTCTGGATCCTCAGCGTGTTTGTGTGACTTGGTGCGAGTGTGGCAGATTTGGTAAAGGAAGAATTTAAAATGTATGGAATGCGCGAGCGTGTGTGATTTTCTTTTCATTATTAACAAGAGGCTGGATTTTCCGAACAGATCTGCTTGGGAGTAGAAAGTGTGGCTAGAGTGCCCGGTGATATAGCGAAGTCTAGGATATCACGTTTCTTTTATTTTGACCATAGTGGGGGCTTGATCCTAATTTATTCGTTTTAGGAACTAGTTCGATAGGAATTTCTGTGAGAATTTTGGGTATTGGTGCTGGTGACGGGTGGGAAATATCGGTGATTTCGACTCAACATCCGCGACGTGTAACAGAAGTTGCGTTATATTCTGGGACATATCTGTTTTTCTTTCAATCTTTGTTGGGACGTGGACGCAGTTAATAAGCATCTGGAGAGAAGAAGATTATGGTGGATAGGCTAAACAAGGATGAGCTCACATATGAGCTCCCCATCCGCGGATTCCCACCAGATACGGTAGAGAATATGCGGAAAACGCTCCGGGCAACGTTGAAGGACACGTCCTATGTGGAAGCGGCATACCCCTTTGAGTTCGAAACTGATTTTTCGGAGTTGACGGCGAAGGTATCAGAAATCGAGGATTTGGTGGCAAAAATCTCAGGTGATAAAGCATCATCAGACTTTATCAAAGCCAGAGTCAAAATTGATTTTGGCTTTCGTAGACTCGGAAATATGCGGGCTGTCACACCAGAGCAGATGGATGGTGCGAGGAAGATACGCAATCGGCTCATCATATCTATGGGCACCTTGGTGGAGAAGACAGCGAAGACGAGGCGGAGCTTGCTAGTGACACGTCGAATATGATGGCATCACGGGAGGCGAAAGTGACAAATCTGGCTGAAGTGGCAAAATGGGGGCTCAAGTTTAGTGGGCACGCGTCTGGGTCGGTGAACGTCTTCTTGAGCGTGTTGAGGAGTTGAGACAGGCAAGGGAACTCTCTAAGCCGCAACTATTTAGGGCGGCCGTGGATCTTTTCGAGTCCAGAGATTTGATCTGGTTGAGAGCCAATCGTGGTTTAGTGACATGCTGGGACGATTTGATAGACGAACTGAAGGCTGGGTTTCTACCGACGGACTATGAAGACCGTCTGTGGGATGAGATCCGCAGACGGACTCAGGGTGAAATTGAATCGATGGGGGTGTATGTTACCGTGATGGAGCGCCTGTTTTCTCGTCTGAAGCAGCCCTGTTCGGAGGAGGAGAAATTGAGGACACTACGCAGGAACATCTCGCTCTTCTACCAGTATCAGCTGAGTCTGATGCCGATATCGTCGATAGCAGAGCTGGTCAGAATGGGACGGACGCTGGACGCCACGAGGACGTCTGTAGCGGCTTTCATACCACCCAATACGCGATCCAGACGCTGCTTAGAGCCGGACTTGGCATATGTGAGCGCAGAAGCCCCAGATCAAGTCGCTGCGCTGTCCGGACGGAGCCTTTTGCAAGGTCAAGGGAATGTACAGAACTCAGGCGTTGCTTTGGTTGCGGTCGACAAGGAGTCCTGCGAGTAGCCTGCCCGACGTGTCGAGCCAGGACGAGCGAACCGGAAATGAGAGCGCGATCAGACCCACAAGTTCCGGGAAACGGCCGTCGTGCTCACTAGGCGGCCGAGGGAGCACTAGCGGTAGGTCGCGACAAGTTGAGAAGTCTCCGCGTGTGGATTTCGCACTAGCGAACAGTGGGCAGGATAGTCGCCCGCACGTGCGAGTAGAGGTAAAGGGGATCGCCATGGAGGGCCTGCTAGACGCCGGTACGAGCCACACAATCCTGGGAGAAAGAGGGTGGTCTCGGTTAGTTAACAGAGGAGTAACGTTTAGCCAGAGAGAAGAGGAGGAAGTTGGACTAGCCAATAGGGAAAGATGCGTGGTAAATGGAGCTGCTCGGCTGGAGTTCGCGCTGAACGGTCGCAAGAGTCATTTGGTCGTACTGGTTGTTTTGTCCATACCCCAGGAAATAATTCTAGGAGTGGATTTTTGGCAATGCTTCGGGGTTGTATTGGACATGAAGGGTCGACAGTGGACATCCGTTGCGGCGGTGGAGACCGTACCGGGAAAGATGCTGCTGAACCAGTCCCATTTGTCCGAACAGGAGAGCGATCCTATCAGGACTGTTGAAGGAGAAATTCAAATTGATGGGGGAGGGGCTAGGCTGGGAGAAATTCAAATGACTAGGAGAAATTCAAATTGATGGGTGAGGGACAAGTTTGTGGAACACTCGATTAAAACGACGGCCATTCCAATTAAACAGAGATATTACCCTGTCTCTCCTGCCGTACAGAAGCTGATCAATTTGGAACTGGACAAAATGCTGAGGCTGGGAGTGGTTGAACCATCATCGAGCCCATGGTCCTCGCCGATTTTATTGGTCCATAAGAAAGACGGCTCCAATAGGTTCTGTGTGGATTTCCGAAAGTTGAATGCGGTATCTGAGAAGGATGCTTATCCTCTGCCGTACATATCCACGACTCTTGAGAAGCTACGCAACGCGAAGTTTCTTCTCAACGCTGGATGTGAAGTCGGCGTACTGGCAAGTATCAATGGCAGAGGACTCTCGACAGTATATTGCGTTTACGGTGCCGGGGAGAGGTCTATTTCACTTTTTGCGAATGCCTTTTGGGCTCCACAATTCGGGGGCAACGTGGCAGCGCCTGATAGATACGGTTCTGGGACCCGCACTCGAGCCTTTTGTATTTACGTATCTAGACGACATAATAGTTGTTACAGATACATTTGTTACGTGAGGTTTTCAAGCGCCTGAGGGAAGCTGGCTTGCGCGTCTCAAGAGATAAATGTCAGTTCTGTTGATCGCGACTGAAATACCTGGGATATGTGATAGATGGGAACGGCTTACACGTAGACCCGGAGAAGGTGAAAGCCATTACTGAGTATCCTCGGCCGAGAACGGTAAAGCACGTGAGGCAGCTGCAAGGAATGGTATCATGGTACCGACGGTTTATTCCGGACCACGCTACCATGGTGGCACGCTTAAGCAACCTATTAAAAAAAGCCCGGAGGTTCGATTGGTCCGAGAAGTGCGAGCGGGCCTTCCAGGATTGTAAACACAAGCTGTCCAAACCTCCAGTCCTTGCACGTCCAGACTTCGACCTCCCGTTTAAAGTACAGACGGACGCTTCAAACGTGGTTATAGGAGCAATGTTAAGCCAGGCACATGCCACAGGGGAAAAAGTAGTGTGCTACCTTAGCAGAGCTTTGTCGATTCAGGAGAGAAAATACTCGACAACCGAAAAGGAGTGATTGGCGGTGCTATGGGCCGTTGAGAAATTTCGACCGTACATTGAGGGCACTCCATTTATTGTGATCACGGACCATCATTCGCCAATTTGGCTAAACAAACTTAAAGATCCCACGGGCAGGTTGGCGAGATGGGCGGTGCGCCTGTAGCAGTTTGAGTTTGAAGTTGTCCATCGAAAAGGCAAGGAATATTTAGTCCCTGATGCGCTTTCACGGGCGATCGGGGAGGTGAATAGTATAACGGCACCTCAAACATCAGATCTTTGGTTCGAAGAAATGATGGAGCGGGTCCAGAATGAGCCGCAGAAATATTGTGATTGGAAAACGGTGAGTGATACGTTGTGGAAAAGATTGTCTGGTTGCAAGTACAGGGGGAAGATGGATTCCGTCTGGAAGCGGGTGGTACCGAAGGGAGAAAGAGATACCATCCTCAGATGGTGTCACGACAACCCGAAAGCGGGGCACATGGGTTACAATCAGACACTGGCGAGGGTAGCGCAAATTCATGACTGGCCACGAATTCAGGGTGACATTCGTGAATATGTCAGGAAATGTAAAGTGTGCCAGGCGTGCAAGATATAGCGGAAGGCACCGGTGGGGCTAATGTCAATTAGAGCAGGAGTGGCGAAATCTCCGTGGGAAATGGTCTGCATAGATTTAGTTGGACCATTCCCCAGGTCGACGTGTGGTCACAGTTATATACTGACGATTTTAGATTATTTCACCAAATATTCGGTGATACTGCCCGTCTGCACCGCCACGGCATCGGCGGTCTTTCGCTTGTTGGAGGAGAATGTTTTCCTAGTATATGACGTACCGAAGGTGCTAGTGTGTGACAATGGAGTGCAGTTTAGGGGAAGGCAGTTTAGCCAAGCGGTGGAGGAATATGGCGTACAAGTGAGTTACACTGCTTTGTACCACCCCCGGGCCAATCCAGCAGAGAGACGGAACCAAGATATTAAATGTATGCTAAGATGTTACGCTACAGACAATCACCGTGCCTGGGATAGAAACTTGGCCAAGATCGCATGCGCACTAACAACGTACAAGCATGAAGTGACCGGTTTCTCGCCTTATTTCTTAGTTTTTGGGAAGGAAATGATCACGTAGCGGGAAAGGGTGGAATCGCCAGGCGGCGCGCAGCGGGACTTGTCACCATCGATCAGAACTCGGGTTCTAGCGGAAATCCACGAGGATGTTGCGCGAAGGATGAAGAAAGCAGCTATCTCCAGCAAAGGGCGCTATGATCTCCGTCGACGATTAGAAAATTTCCAGATAGGCGACTATGAGTGCCTCCTATGTGCAATCGGATGCAAGCAAGCATTTTACTGCGAAGTTGGCTCCCGCGTTCGTGGGACCGTTAAAAATTGCTAAACAAACGTCAGAAAATCGATTTTTTTTTTTGTTTAGTGACTAGTGTATAGTGACTCAGGAGTGTCCATACAAAATTTCAGGTCGATCCGAGCAAAATTAACGAAGTTATCGGCTTAACAATACAAATAACTCAAATTCATATTTTCGCGCAAATCGCGTGTTATAGCGTTCCTTTCCTGCTTTATTAGCCGCGCGCAGCTCTCATATATGTAATAGTAGAGTCTTCCCACTCTCCGCACCTGTCTGTGCTATAGTTGTGTAAAAACACTTATATATGTGACTTGTAGTAGTATACATTCATTTCATCGAGCAGTTACGGTACACGTGTTTCGTAATTTTTCACGCACTTTTGTTGCACAGTTAAAATTTTAAATCGCGTTTTTTGATGAATTTTATTTTTCAAGTCGGTGAGACATGTGACTCGAAAGCTACTCGACCGATCTTTCTGAAATTTTGCACACTATTTCTGTAGGCAATTTACTAGGTAACGCTGTCGAGATATTTTATTTTTCTTGCTTTTTTTTATTTACGGAATTTTTTACAACTGAAAACATAAATTTCGAAAGAAAAAATCCGTTTTTTTCGTTTTTTTTACTTCAAACTTATACCAAAAATTAAATAATCTAGATATTTGGAAAAACACGACAGCGTTACCTCAAGAAACTCATAAACTAACGAAATATTTTTGGTTTTTTTTTTTTGTTTACGATGATCCAGTCATTAGTTATGTGTCTCACCGCAAATCAACTCTTTGTCCTGAACGAAAATGTCAAATTCATGTCACGAGCTTAATTTTCGATATTTTTCAATTAAATTTTTTTTTGGATACTCTTCAAAGGTTGTTCTTTACTGTAGGTACTATCCCAATCAAGTTACTGTTAACAGTTTTCTAAAAAAAAAAAAATCTTGAAAATGGGTATAAAATGTGCTGCTCTGACCATACCCCACCGTCAACACGTTCGTCCACACGTCACATACAAAATTAATTAAAAATTTTGTCAGAATGTCGGACATTTTTACGCCACGCCAATAAGAACAAACTGTTTATTTTTAATAAGTCTTTCACATACCATTCGATCCCACATGTGATACGGTTTCGTAGAACGTATCTTCGACGCCAGTTCAATTACAGTCGCAACTGCTATCGGTGAAATCGGTTGCAGGGAAGGACAAATGACGGCGATATTGACTCGAAGATGACGATGCTTTTCTTGATGCTAAGTAGAGTGCGGTTAATGTTGATTGACTGTGACTTCGTTCCACAAACCAGCCTCGGAGATCCAGTGACTGTCAGCTCCAGCAAGGGAGCACCCGAAATTCTTTGAACCCACATGGGATTACGTCGCTCGCGTCCTCCTCGCGAAATGCCACCTTGGCATGGACCATGCACAACCAGAACAAACACAAAAGGTACTAACCAAAATTGAGCTACTGCGTCTCCCGGACTCCATCCCTCCAGGCGAGTCGCGTGCGAATTTCGTTCTCGACGCTACGCCAACTGTTTTATCTGAGTGCCTATTGCAATTCACCACTCTACTGCGCTGCCGAAGCACCCGCAACAAAATGAAAAATTAAACCCAAATCCGCCAACGGAGGTCTAATTGAGTTGATTAATTTAAACATCCAATCCACGACTCAACGACTGCACCATGCAGTTGATCTTCTATGCCCCTACACGTGATTCACTCGACAGGATGCATCTTTGGTTTTGGGTCCATTCCACTGGCTTTGTATCCTCAGCTAATTAGGATAAACTCTCCTTCTAAACACAGATTTGCCAGCAGTCGAACCGAAACATTATACAAACAATATCCCGTATGTACCAGAACACGATAGAATTCGTATAACTCAAGCTAATCGAAACTGATACATGAGGGAGCACTTATGGACGGATCTTTCAATCCTCCGTACAGGTTATTCGACCGACACGTGATTCAAATTGTATTCCTGTGCGATGACTTCACCACGTACAAGTCAAATATCGCGGACAAACCGTTCTACACACAATTTAACTGACGGTTTCGAATCTGCTAGTCGCGATTCTCCCCTGTCGGCTCGCAGAGGCGAAACTAAAGATCCAACAGAATGACACTGTCACGATGAAAAAGTAGTGTAAGAGAGACGGAAAAACGCCAAGTCAAACCAGGCTTCTCGAATTTTACAAACTTGTCTTTCAACTTTTGAAACTGTTCACGAGCGTGAAATATCAAAGGAAACGCACTAATTGGCGTATTAAAAGAAACGATTCCAACTTATCGCGAGCACTTTTCCATGATTACACTTTAAGGCTAGGAATCCGTGCCGCTTTACAAGGATCAAAACGAAATCAAGATCGCAACTACTAGCCGGGCAAACTAGAATCTCTAAAATCCGCGAGTCGTCTCCTCGCCAATGTGACACGCATCCCAAGACCTTCAAAGCCACTCTCCTCAAAAGCAGCCAGCACGTTTCTTCATCTGGGAAACGCATCGGATGCTACAACTTTTCATTGGTCGCCGATGGGCGAAACCATCTGGACCATTCGAGGGCGGTCTGCTGATATCAGCAATGTGGATGAAATACATTCGGAAGAGGAGTGCTTTAGTATCGATACCTTGGTCGATAAAGTGAGCATCGGTGTGTTGTAAGCAATCTTTGGGGTGAGTGAGTTTTGGGAGTTTAATGGTATGATGCTACAGGGTTATTTGCAGAATATGTAAAAAAACTTTCTAAAAATTAAACAGATGGCTAGTGGTTGGGGCAGGGGATATGATACGGAACAGCAAAAAGATGATTTTGTTAGAATGCATAAAGAAAAAGAGAATATAATTCTTGATAAAAGTGAAATTGAAAATAAAACCCGGCTAGGCGAAACATTGCGAAGCTCTGTATAAATTCATTGTGGGGGAAATTCGGTCAGAGAGATGATCAGACATACACAAAAGTTGTAACTGGTTTCAAAGAATTTCCGATTTTATTCAATTACCAGGCATATAAATTTGCTCATTACTCCCTATTAAGGGGCTATTCTACTTAAGAGCCCTATAAAAATGCTAATTTTTGCGATTTTTTTTTGAGAAGTCATTACATGTATCGTTGTAAATCTTTCTGGCATTGAATAAATAAACTCTTGAATTTTACAAAAAACATTTTTATTTATATATATAATTATATATATAGTCATGACGCATACATTCTTGACATGTCATAAATAAAAGGGGTGCACTTGTCCATAAGATTTCTCAGCAACGGAGAGTCTGAAACACAAAACTCAAAAAGAATCTTAATTTGTATAATAACGGCTATGGTTGGTACTAGAATCATGAAGTTTTATGCAAAATTAACAAAATGGCGACTGTTTGAAAAATTTTTTCGAAAAAACCGGTTTTTTTTACCGATTTTTTGCTGAAATAAAATAGATAAAATCAATATTTTGGCACGATTCTAGTACCAACTATAGCTGTATGTTTGACAAATATGTGGTAAAAATTTCAGGAGGATCGATTAATTAGTTTCTGAGAAAAGCTTTGGACAGTATCGAAAAACATGATTTTGGGAAAAACGCGTTTAACGCGGTTGAACTACGTACACGCCTCAAAATGAACTAAGACGCGCTCGAGTAAAATGATGAAATAGAATGCTCGGATCATTCTGAAATTTTAATACGATATTCTTGAGATCATATACTTTCAAAAAACGTAAAAAAAAACAAAATCGATTTTTTGAAATTGGCAAAGTAGAATAGCCCCTTAATGAAGATGTTTTGTGGATTACGTGGAAACATGCGAAGGAAAACTTAAATACATTGCCACACGTGAATATAGCTATTGATGCATATACAACTGTACTTGCTAGAATTAAACTTTACGAAGTCATGGAAACAGTAGGCGAATCGCTTCTTTACTGCGATACAGATAGTTTAATATTTATTGATAATACCCCTAAATTTTTTCCAATTTCCGACTTTCTAGGTGATCTTACAAACGAGATCGATTGTTATGGGGCTAGCGCCTTTATTTCAGAATATGTAAGCACTGGTCCTAAAACCTGTGGCTTGAAAATTGAAA
>CANBKX010000071.1:0-14525 GCA_947369275.1 Nemotelus nigrinus
AAAAAAAATGTTTTTCCATTACCTTCCAGCAGGGAGATTGAATCAGAATCACAACCATCAAAAATAAAAAGAAAGCAAAAATAAATGTCGGATCATTATATGTAGCATCTCGACAGGGTAGAATAGGCTTAGGATAAGCAAGGTAGAGCGCGTGGATATTCGGACACAGATACCAGGCATCAGCCGCAAGGAAGACGACCACAAATAACATCTTTTTTCATAGTTATAAATTATTTTATTAATCGTTTTTTTTTAAATTTTTTGTTATTGCCATCATCTTTTGAATTATTTGTTGGATTGCCTGTAAAACATAGTTTTGTCATTAGAAGTAGACATGTAGACGTTAACCGTTGGCTGATTTTATCCAACTACGAATGACTTACGGCTCGCCTTGGTTTGGGGTGAAATAATCAACTCAGCACATCGTTTATTACATGAAATTATCCGAATTATTATGGCTCAAAACTTGAACGCCAGATTTATATTTATCGTTTGTGTACTGATCCTTTATAGTCTACACATTCATTCAGTATGTACTCGTATGTATATTTTTTTATTTGCTTTTGTCTTTTAATGCATATATTTTATCACCACACAAATATTTTGTCCATTTCAGTTGTTGTTTAGTTTCTGCAGCTAAAGCTATACTTAATTTTATACCACACTAGTACTTGGCACAAAATGCATAAGACAACAAGGAAATATGATAAGCGTCAAATAAGTCCAGGAGCGGAACTATGAAACTCGAACCGAGTCGCCGTTTTCGAGTTCTGTCGAACTCGTCTCAAAATCAAATTGCGATGATGAAATTCAATAGAGTTAAAAATGATGCAGTACGAGAAGATTCTTGTACATTACTTTACGAAGGTTTTAAAATCTAATAAATCTGGCATTAATTTTGATGCCAGTGGTCAATCATTAGTATTTTTCTGGAATCAATAAAAATTACTTGATTCAGAGGGGGATATAAGAAAATATTAGATGAGCGTTTCAAGAAGCTAGTAGAAAAAACTGTTTAAAGTTAGTCAAAAATAAGTATCTTGAAAGCCACTGCAGACTTCAAGAAAAACGACAAAATATCACTAAAAGCCCATCATATCCTTCGAAATTATCTCCTTGCAAAAGGATTACGAGGACTGTGTCTCAAGAAAAAATCTTTTGTTTCCAGCTTGAAGAGCTCCAGACGGTTCGCAAAAAATTCTTCGTAAATGTGAGGAACTTTCTTGGGTGGAGTTCTAATACCCTACGCGGGTTAAAGTTTCTTGTTAGAAATTAAACGGTGTTTCAAATGCAATGTTTTTAGGTGGTGTATATACTAGTGGAATTGCTAGTCTGCGAAGTGTCGAAAACATCATGAACTAACGCAAATACCTGAAAATAACAAAGTAATTCAATAAACTACGCAAGTGGTTGCTCTAAAACAGGAGATCTGTTTTCATTTATCTTCTCCAATCACCAGGCCTAAACCTTATTAAGTATTTTCATCGTTTTGTGGCAAAGAGAGTCGGGAAACATTACATATCACATAAATGCTATGTGCAGATAGTTTTGAAATGTATTCCTCTTAATAAAATTTGAAGTAACAATGAATAATAATAGTTGAAAAAATATGATTTTTACAGAAATTTGAAGATCTGCAAGCACTGTCAGTATTTCTTGAAAAACCAGGCTCCAAACATTTTTACAAAAAATTGAGGTACATCGACCAACCTGAAGAAACTGATGATGAATACCTAGATGATCCACCAATTGACGCTTGACTACCGAAGAAAAATGACTTCAGTCCAATTTTTTAAATTGAAATGATAATATATTTTATTTAAAAACTATTTTCACTTTTCTACACTATAATAAATACATAATCCAATCACATAATGGTTTTGAGTATTTTTATCTGGTACCTGAAGCATGTGGCTAAGTTTCAAAATGAGTTTCGAACGTATTTCAAATGTGAATATGATAATAGGTTTTTTTTTGGAAATTTTTAACCTTATGTGTGCGCTAGATCGCTAAAATAAGATTGAACAAATTTGAATTTTTTTTGAATTGTGATAACTTTTGACACTGCTATTAGATCATCATTAAACTATACATATTGACGTTACGAAGCTGTAGACTAACGTAATTTTTTAAGAACAGCTACGGCAGTTACTGAAATTGAAAACATTCTAATTCCCAATTCTACTGAGAACTTTTGTTTCTTAGAAAATAAGAAACTCATAAATAAATCTTGAGCTTTCAATATCAAACAAGAATGGTAGCTCTCCTCCAATTTACCTACCTTTTGAACATCAGAAAATTGTGTTCACGGGAACTCCGGACCCAATAATGAGACACATCTGAAATTCATAGAATATATTGTAATTGAGTAGTACCAGGTCTGACAGAAGCAATTTTGATATGTGGACAACTCTGTGCCAGAAGTGTTATTATGAAAAACCACAACGAAAAAAAAACAACTACTTTTTGCCCTATCAATTCTGATTCAGTCACCAGATTTTCATTTAATTCAAAGTACCTGAACCTAACTCTAAGGCCCGCCGCAAATTGAGCCCAGCCCAACCCAGTACACGGATCGCCCACGAGCAACCCATGTGCTTCTCGCACGCATGGGATGGGTGAGTCTCTGCATATTGAACCCAAGTCAACCATGCCAGTTCACTTCGAAGTCGCTATGAATGATATAAATTATAGCTTATAACATGTGTATAAAAATAAAACAACTAACCATTGCTATTAGTTTTTTTCCCCATACATATTCTTTTAATTTTGTTCTCATGTAGTGCGGATCAGTAGTCTTATAGAGCACGGGATTTTCTCGCACCAATTTAATTAATTTCTCAACATCCATTTTAAACAAAAGACACACGAAGAATGAAATAAAATACTGACCCAGCCCACGAAAACTGTGCGAGATAAACAAACAGACCCATGCGTGTCAATCGAATTAGTGGGATAGCCGTGGACTGGGCTCAATATGCGGCAGCCTGTTCAAACAGGCCTGGCACAGTTTGATCCACGCGTGGGCTGGCCGTGTGCTGGGCTAGGCTGTGCTCAATTTGCGGCAGGCCTAACTCTTATTCACGTTTGGTAGAAATTTGGTTGAAAAATTCGATCGGAGCGGCTTGCTATGATAATTTTGGTGTCTGGGATTTTGAAAATTCGCTCAGAAAAATGAAACTTTTTGTCATATAACTTCAATTACAGTCATGAAATCAAAACAAAACTCATGTGGTAAATGGGACTTACTATAGACAATATTAAGTAGGAATCTGTTTAAAAGCCCATGATAGGGCTGCCAGCTATGGTTGGTTTTGTATTTTTTTTAAATATCTTATTTTCTTTCTTCATACTTTTTTTTGCAATATCTTTTACGATATATATCGATTTTATCATAAAATTTTCAAATTGTAATGATCTTGTAGTGGAAGTATTAAGAATACACATATTAAGAATTCGAAAATTTGGAAACTTTTGCGAGTGGTAGCCCTAAATTTCTTTGTATCCCTATAACTTACAGTGCAGTCATCGGATAAAAAGGAAGTTCACAGAGTAGGCTGATTTTAACATGATGCAGGTATGATATATTTTTGGCTTTGATGCTTACAATAGGCATTTTTGCTATTTTTGTATCAATAAATGCTTACATTAAGTATTCATATCGCGAACATTTACAATGAAAATAATCTACCAATGTTCAAATTTTCTAAATTCTGGAAATTTTTCGATGACAATCCCAAACAATTTTCTAATCCTGTACCTTTCGATCAAGTCCTTGGCTGAAAAACGAGTTTCACAGGTAGCTTACTCTTGACGTGAGGTACTTGTGGGAGCTTTTAATTGCAGTGTTAGCAAAATATTGCAAGCATAGAGCATTTTCTTTATTTCGAGCATTTAAATGTGAATATGATAATGTTTTTGAAATTTTTTGCCCTATGTGTGCGCTAGGCGCCTAAAATAGGATTGTAAAAATTTGAAATTTTTGAATTGCGATAACTTTTTATTAGATTATCAGATCATAATGAAACTTTTGGAACATATTAACGTTGTTGAATTGCACAATTGGGTATTTTTTGATGAACATGCTGGCAATCCTGTGGCTACGGTAGGCACTCAAATTGAAAACATTCAAACCATTGAATTTCCTAAAATATGTCCGTTTCTTACAATAAAAACCATCTTGCTTTATCAACACAGTCAAAGTTAAACTTTAGAAATTTCATGTCGGACAAGAACGGTAACCCTTTCCCAATTTAGCTATATTTTTAGCATCAAAGTCTTCTGTTCACGGGAACTCACGAGCCAATAATCAGATACAAATGAAATTTATAGAATACATTAGACTTAAGTAGCACCAGGTCTAATAGAAGCAATTTTGAATTATGGGCAACTCTGTGCCAGTGGTGCTATCTTGAAAAACTTGCCCTATGAATTCTAATTCAGTTACTAAATTTTCATGAAATTGAGACAGTAGCTGAACCTTACTTTGCGCCGTGTTTGGTAGAAATTTGGTAGAAAAATTTGATTGGTACTGCCAGCTATGGTAGTTTTTGTGTCTTTGGTTTTGGAAATTCGCTCAGGAAAATAAAGCTTTTTACCCTATTACTTCTAGTGATGGGCATTTCTGTTGTTTTCAGAAAACGAAAACGAACTGTTTTTTTCCAAAAATAACTGTTTTTTCAACCTTTTTGAAAACTTTTTTCACTCGACCAGCAGCAAATTGATACTGGGTGTTACAGTTAGTGATTGGCATTTCTGTTGTTTTCAGAAAACGGAAGCTATTTGAAAAAAAGCAGTTTGAAAAAAACAGTTGGAAAAAAACAGTTTTTTTCAAACTGCTTTTTTTCAAATAGCTTCCGTTTTCTGAAAACAACAGAAATGCCAATCACTAATTGTAACACCCAGTATCAATCTGCTGCTGGTCGAGTGAAAAAAGTTTTCAAAATATTTATTTAAGTTTTCAAAATATTTATATGATATAAATTATAGCTTATAACATGTGTATAAAAATAAAACAACTAACCATTGCTATTAGTTTTTTTCCCCATACATATTCTTTTAATTTTGTTCTCATGTAGTGCGGATCAGTAGTCTTATAGAGCACGGGATTTTCTCGCACCAATTTAATTAATTTCTCAACATCCATTTTAAACAAAAGACACACGAAGAATGAAATAAAATACTGACCCAGCCCACGAAAACTGTGCGAGATAAACAAACAGACCCATGCGTGTCAATCGAATTAGTGGGATAGCCGTGGACTGGGCTCAATATGCGGCAGCCTGTTCAAACAGGCCTGGCACAGTTTGATCCACGCGTGGGCTGGCCGTGTGCTGGGCTAGGCTGTGCTCAATTTGCGGCAGGCCTAACTCTTATTCACGTTTGGTAGAAATTTGGTTGAAAAATTCGATCGGAGCGGCTTGCTATGATAATTTTGGTGTCTGGGATTTTGAAAATTCGCTCAGGAAAATGAAACTTTTTGTCATATAACTTCAATTACAGTCATGAAATCAAAACAAAACTCATGTGGTAAATGGGACTTACTATAGACAATATTAAGTAGGAATCTGTTTAAAAGCCTATGATAGGGCTGCCAGCTATGGTTGGTTTTGTATTTTTTTTAAATATCTTATTTTTTTCTTCATACTTTTTTTTGCAATATCTTTTACGATATATATCGATTTTATCATAAAATTTTCAAATTGTAATGATCTTGTAGTGGAAGTATTAAGAATACACATATTAAGAATTCGAAAATTTGGAAACTTTTGCGAGTGGTAGCCCTAAATTTCTTTGTATCCCTATAACTTACAGTGCAGTCATCGGATAAAAAGGAAGTTCACAGAGTAGGCTGATTTTAACATGATGCAGGTATGATAAATTTTTGGCTTTGATGCTTACAATAGGCATTTTTGCTATTTTTGTATCAATAAATGCTTACATTAAGTATTCATATCGCGAACATTTACAATGAAAATAATCTACCAATGTTCAAATTTTCTAAATTCTGGAAATTTTTCGATGACAATCCCAAACAATTTTCTAATCCTGTACCTTTCGATCAAGTCCTTGGCTGAAAAACGAGTTTCACAGGTAGCTTACTCTTGACGTGAGGTACTTGTGGGAGCTTTTAATTGCAGTGTTAGCAAAATATTGCAAGCATAGAGCATTTTCTTTATTTCGAGCATTTAAATGTGAATATGATAATGTTTTTGAAATTTTTTGCCCTATGTGTGCGCTAGGCGCCTAAAATAGGATTGTAAAAATTTGAAATTTTTGAATTGCGATAACTTTTTATTAGATTATCAGATCATAATGAAACTTTTGGAACATATTAACGTTGTTGAATTGCACAATTGCGTATTTTTTGATGAACATGCTGGCAATCCTGTGGCTACGGTAGGCACTCATATTGAAAACATTCAAACCATTGAATTTCCTAAAATATGTCCGTTTCTTACAATAAAAACCATCTTGCTTTATCAACACAGTCAAAGTTAAACTTTAGAAATTTCATGTCGGACAAGAACGGTAACCCTTTCCCAATTTAGCTATATTTTTAGCATCAAAGTCTTCTGTTCACGGGAACTCACGAGCCAATAATCAGATACAAATGAAATTTATAGAATACATTAGACTTAAGTAGCACCAGGTCTAATAGAAGCAATTTTGAATTATGGGCAACTCTGTGCCAGTGGTGCTATCTTGAAAAACTTGCCCTATGAATTCTAATTCAGTTACTAAATTTTCATGAAATTGAGACAGTAGCTGAACCTTACTTTGCGCCGTGTTTGGTAGAAATTTGGTAGAAAAATTTGATTGGTACTGCCAGCTATGGTAGTTTTTGTGTCTTTGGTTTTGGAAATTCGCTCAGGAAAATAAAGCTTTTCACCCTATTACTTCTGGTGATGGGCATTTCTGTTGTTTTCAGAAAACGAAAACGAACTGTTTTTTTCCAAAACTAACTGTTTTTTCAACCTTTTTGAAAACTTTTTTCACTCGACCAGCAGCAAATTGATACTGGGTGTTACAGTTAGTGATTGGCATTTCTGTTGTTTTCAGAAAACGGAAGCTATTTGAAAAAAAGCAGTTTGAAAAAAACAGTTGGAAAAAAACAGTTTTTTTCAAACTGCTTTTTTTCAAATAGCTTCCGTTTTCTGAAAACAACAGAAATGCCAATCACTAATTGTAACACCCAGTATCAATCTGCTGCTGGTCGAGTGAAAAAAGTTTTCAAAATATTTATTTAAGTTTTCAAAATATTTATATGATATAAATTATAGCTTATAACATGTGTATAAAAATAAAACAACTAACCATTGCTATTAGTTTTTTTCCCCATACATATTCTTTTAATTTTGTTCTCATGTAGTGCGGATCAGTAGTCTTATAGAGCACGGGATTTTCTCGCACCAATTTAATTAATTTCTCAACATCCATTTTAAACAAAAGACACACGAAGAATGAAATAAAATACTGACCCAGCCCACGAAAACTGTGCGAGATAAACAAACAGACCCATGCGTGTCAATCGAATTAGTGGGATAGCCGTGGACTGGGCTCAATATGCGGCAGCCTGTTCAAACAGGCCTGGCACAGTTTGATCCACGCGTGGGCTGGCCGTGTGCTGGGCTAGGCTGTGCTCAATTTGCGGCAGGCCTAACTCTTATTCACGTTTGGTAGAAATTTGGTTGAAAAATTCGATCGGAGCGGCTTGCTATGATAATTTTGGTGTCTGGGATTTTGAAAATTCGCTCAGGAAAATGAAACTTTTTGTCATATAACTTCAATTACAGTCATGAAATCAAAACAAAACTCATGTGGTAAATGGGACTTACTATAGACAATATTAAGTAGGAATCTGTTTAAAAGCCCATGATAGGGCTGCCAGCTATGGTTGGTTTTGTATTTTTTTTAAATATCTTATTTTCTTTCTTCATACTTTTTTTTGCAATATCTTTTACGATATATATCGATTTTATCATAAAATTTTCAAATTGTAATGATCTTGTAGTGGAAGTATTAAGAATACACATATTAAGAATTCGAAAATTTGGAAACTTTTGCGAGTGGTAGCCCTAAATTTCTTTGTATCCCTATAACTTACAGTGCAGTCATCGGATAAAAAGGAAGTTCACAGAGTAGGCTGATTTTAACATGATGCAGGTATGATATATTTTTGGCTTTGATGCTTACAATAGGCATTTTTGCTATTTTTGTATCAATAAATGCTTACATTAAGTATTCATATCGCGAACATTTACAATGAAAATAATCTACCAATGTTCAAATTTTCTAAATTCTGGAAATTTTTCGATGACAATCCCAAACAATTTTCTAATCCTGTACCTTTCGATCAAGTCCTTGGCTGAAAAACGAGTTTCACAGGTAGCTTACTCTTGACGTGAGGTACTTGTGGGAGCTTTTAATTGCAGTGTTAGCAAAATATTGCAAGCATAGAGCATTTTCTTTATTTCGAGCATTTAAATGTGAATATGATAATGTTTTTGAAATTTTTTGCCCTATGTGTGCGCTAGGCGCCTAAAATAGGATTGTAAAAATTTGAAATTTTTGAATTGCGATAACTTTTTATTAGATTATCAGATCATAATGAAACTTTTGGAACATATTAACGTTGTTGAATTGCACAATTGCGTATTTTTTGATGAACATGCTGGCAATCCTGTGGCTACGGTAGGCACTCAAATTGAAAACATTCAAACCATTGAATTTCCTAAAATATGTCCGTTTCTTACAATAAAAACCATCTTGCTTTATCAACACAGTCAAAGTTAAACTTTAGAAATTTCATGTCGGACAAGAACGGTAACCCTTTCCCAATTTAGCTATATTTTTAGCATCAAAGTCTTCTGTTCACGGGAACTCACGAGCCAATAATCAGATACAAATGAAATTTATAGAATACATTAGACTTAAGTAGCACCAGGTCTAATAGAAGCAATTTTGAATTATGGGCAACTCTGTGCCAGTGGTGCTATCTTGAAAAACTTGCCCTATGAATTCTAATTCAGTTACTAAATTTTCATGAAATTGAGACAGTAGCTGAACCTTACTTTACGCCGTGTTTGGTAGAAATTTGGTAGAAAAATTTGATTGGTACTGCCAGCTATGGTAGTTTTTGTGTCTTTGGTTTTGGAAATTCGCTCAGGAAAATAAAGCTTTTCACCCTATTACTTCTAGTGATGGGCATTTCTGTTGTTTTCAGAAAACGAAAACGAACTGTTTTTTTCCAAAAATAACTGTTTTTTCAACCTTTTTGAAAACTTTTTTCACTCGACCAGCAGCAAATTGATACTGGGTGTTACAGTTAGTGATTGGCATTTCTGTTGTTTTCAGAAAACGGAAGCTATTTGAAAAAAAGCAGTTTGAAAAAAACAGTTGGAAAAAAACAGTTTTTTTCAAACTGCTTTTTTTCAAATAGCTTCCGTTTTCTGAAAACAACAGAAATGCCAATCACTAATTGTAACACCCAGTATCAATCTGCTGCTGGTCGAGTGAAAAAAGTTTTCAAAAAGTTTTAAAAAACAGTTATTTTTGGAAAAAAACAGTTCGTTTTCGTTTTCTGAAAACAACAGAAACGCCCATCACTAATTACTTCCAGTGCAGTCATGAAATCAATAATCAATCATACTATTGATGGAACTTATTATAGGCATTATTGAGGCCGAGTCTGGTTGAAAAGCCACGACAGGATTGCCAGCTATTGTTGGTTTTGTGTTTATTTGCTATATCTTTATTAAGCGATTTTATCGTAAATTTTCAAATTGTTATGATATTGTAGTGACTATTGACAGCAAATATTAAGTTTTCGATTATTTGAAAAAATTTTTGGCTGGTAACCCTATTTTTTTTATACTCCTATAACTTCGAATGCAGTTATCGGATCGAGACGAAATTTGCAGGGTAGATTAATTTCAACGTGAAGCAGATGTGATAGATATTGATACTGCCAAAAGGTTGCCAGAACGAGTCTGTAGTGCTATTTTTGTATCAATATATGCTTACAGTTAGTATTCATACCGGAAACATTTGCAATGAATATAAATAACCAATGTTCCAATTCGCAGGGTTAGGTTTGGTTAGTGAAGAGGGCTGCTGGGAACGCTTCCAGCATTAGACCACCAGTTTGGGCCCATTTGCTACCCTCATAGACAATCACACGCATTCACACTTACAGCCATGACACTAGTGGAGTTCGAGCCCGCACGCCCCGTAGCACTCCGTTTTTTGGCCTGACGCCTTAGCGAGCAGAGCTACCGGGCCCCCTTAAATTCCCAAAGCTCTGCAAATTTTTCGGATCGCAGCCCCAAACACCAGGTTCAGTTACAGTGCTTCAAGTACTGAGCATTTTCCTCATTGATGTTATATGAGATGCTGCTTTCAAAATTTTGTGAAATGAGCAACTGATAACGAATATAATAAACAAGTGTTTTGCTCTCATAAACTGTGAAATTCATGCCAGTGGTAATATCTGAAACCTTTCCACCATATGAGTTATAATGTATGGCATTTGAAACAGTTTGGCTGTAATAAGTAGCTTGTGTGATAGAATATGTACTCAAAATCTGTACGATTCTTTTACTGTTCTTCGAACATTGGTGTTTCTAGTGGTTCAGGTGCGCTAGAGTTTTTTTTACTAATTTTCGAAGAAAAGTAGTATTAAACTCGTTTCGCCGAAAATTCATATTTCTTTATATATATATATATATATATATATATATATATATATATATATATATATATATATATATATATATATATATATATATATATATATATATATATATATATATATATATATATATATATATATATATATATATATATATATATATCATCAAAATGATTAAGGGAGATAATCTCTGGATTGGCAGATGCGATTGAGCTGAAAATTTTGGAGAACGTAGATGTATTTAGTAGGTAGGCCCACAATTTGCTAAAATTCAGATATCCTAAACCTTTTGGCGGCGGCGAGCATTTTAGTGAATTTTGAGGTACTCCTATATTTCCAAGCAACGTGAATTTTTGTTCAAAAAAAGTATTAGGAATGAGAATTTATTATGTTTTAAGCTTGCATATGACAAAAAATTGGAAATTTTGAGCCGTGTGTGGGTGCAGCGTGCCTAAAAGTAAGCAAGGATTTTTTTTCAAATTTTGTTTTGTCATTACTTCTGACAAAAACATTGGATCATCGTGAAATTTGTAGAGCGTATTAATGTTGACTTAAGTTTAATACACATGGATTTCCAAGGTCGTGCGGGTAACCCTCTAGCTGCGGCAGGCTCTTGAAACAAAATCCTTCAAATTATTGAACCTCCTGAAAAGTTTTTGATTTTTCACAAAAAATTCAAATCATTGATAAATTTTAACGTTTGTGCATCATGTCAAATTGAAATTTTGAAAATTCCGTTTTGCACAAGAACGGCAACCCATCACTAAATTACCTCTATTTTCAGCACTCGAAAGTTCTGTTCACGAGAACTGACGACCGGATTATCCGATCATAATGAAATTCACAGGACATGCTGGTATTGACTAGGACCAGGTCTGATAGAAGTGATTTTGAAATGCGGGCAACCCTGTGGCAGTGGTGCCATCTTGAAAAATCACTGAGAAAAAAACAGCTTTTTGGCCTATAACTTCCGATTCAGCCCTCAGATTTTAACAAAATTTACACAATATTTGGATCTTACTTAAGATAACATTTGGTGAAGGGTGAATTTGGTGAATTTGGCTGAAAAATTAGAATAATGTTGCCAGCTATGGTGATTTTTGTCTAATAAATCTTGCAAATTTGCCCAGCAAAATAAAGCTTTTTTCCCTGTAACTTCCGGTGCAGCCATGATATCAAAATGAAGTTTATGCAGTAAATAGATTATAATGTATGCCAAATGTCATAGGAATTTCGTACAAAAATCATGAAAGGGCTGCCAGCTATGACCATTTTTGTAATTTTTTGGAATTTCTTTACTGCGCGATTATGTTATTAGATTTGCAAATGGAACGATCCTGCAATGAAAATTAACAACAAATATTAACTCTTAAAAAATTTGAAAAGTTTTGAGAGTGGCAACCCTAAACAATTTTTCTCCCGTATAACTTCTAGCGTAGTGATTCAATCGTAACGAAATTTATTGGTTGGGTTTAGTTTAACGTGAAGAAGATTTGGTATATATTTTGCTTTGCTGCTGACACAGGCTAATCAGCTTTAGCAATTTTCGTAACTATTGCATCAACAGATGCTTCAAATAACATACTCATATGCAAATCATTTGCAATAAAACTAAGAAACCAATTTTTCAATTTTCCGAGTTTTGAACATTTTTTGGATGGCAGCCTCAAACAACGTTAACCGCTAAAGCTTTCGACGAAATCCTCCGATGAGAACGAAATTCAAAGGATAAGTTGATTTAAGTATGAGCTTGTTATGGTAAACTTATTGCTGCTTCGTTGGGAAAATGTTGCCAGCCCTAAACATTTTCATCATTTGTGTTATATATAGTTGAGTTATGTTGCTTTGAACAAGGAATGTTTGATATGATTTTACAAAAAAGTGAATTACGTCTTTCCACATTTTTTTGTCACTCAAAGACAATTTCTTCGAAAATTAGTTTTCTAGCGGTTCAGGTGGCTAGAGTTTTTTTCTAATTTAATTGCCTCAGCCGAGGTAGTTTCGAGTTTTGTGATTCCATTCTTAACTAAACACTAGAAAGTTTGTAAGCTTCGAGTTTAGTTCAGCTAGAAACGAGTTTGTTGATAGTGAATTCGTTCTTTAAGCATAGTACTGAGTTCGATTTCACGTGAAATTTTCATAAAAAATTTCACGTGAAATCTGTTTCGGCGAAAATTTAGCTTGAAAATAAGCAAGAGTTGTACTAAGTTCTTAGCATGAAAAGTTGCTTTGAAGCTGCTTTCGCGTTGAAAACGTAGATGGCACTGAAACATGTCTCCAATCATTTCACGCCAATTTAATTTGTGCAGTTCATTCTTTTGAGCGAAAAAGTGACATTTGGTGTTTCAATTTGAAAACGGAGCAGTGCAAATGTCTTTCCAATAAGAAAATCGATCGAAAAGTGAAATATTTTACATTTTATCCGTCAGAAATGAGCATTGTCTCTGCTTTTCTCTATTGCCAAAATTTTTGCTCGAAAGAATGGCCAGATAATGGAGACATGTCAAAATTTCACGTCAAATCGAACTCAGTACTATGCTTTACTCAAAAATGTCACTCGATTCGAGTTTCATAATTCCTTACCAGGCCTTTGGTTTCTCCATAGTGCACATTTTTGTTCTTAAGCTATGCGTTGTTAAATTTTGATAATAACGAACATATCATGTGAATGCATTTGATGTATCTATCATGTTAAAGCTCCCGAGGTGCAAGTTGGGGAAATACCGCCTCTTACGGATGCAATATAGTATGTATGTTACCAAATAAACAGTCTAATTTCCATTTTTTCCACTGTGTTATCAATAAAGACCATAATGACAAATATTTGAAAACATCCCTGCTTCTTTTAAATGAACGCTGAACCGTTTAACAAAAGACTTTTAAACTCACAAGACTGAATGGCAATTTAAAACCTGCAGCCACGAACAAAGTATTATCCTACTTACCATTACATTATAACCTTAATATAGTTATGTCAAGCCCATAAATAATGACGCACTTTCTGATTAAATTAACCCACGAAAATATTATCCTGCATCCTGTACATCATCTATTCAGAAAATCTACTATCAACAAAACGACATCATTATGACTCCAATCCATCATCTTACTAAACAGGATAATTTCTCCTTAAATTATATCATATCGCAGCCAACCAACAAAAAGCCTCACATACACCTATTATACAGTTTCGACAATCAACTATTTTCCCTGGAGAATTTCTGTTTAGTGCTAACTATTATTTCTTAAAGCAAAACCCTCGTATATGTGAGTAATAACGAAAGTTTGAACGAAAAAATGTTTTCTTTCTTTTGTCATTCACGTTTTGTTGTTGATCTCCGGTTGTTCCCATTTTTTAACGCAATTTTCTGCGTCACTGCTTGCATAAACACGATTATAACTTGACGCCACTTTTTGGTGCTTTGAGCATTGATTTTTCTCCTGAAGGGATTAGCTTGTGAATTTTTGCTACATATGTGCGTGTGCTCTTCTTCCGTATAAGCTTATACCATTTTTCGGGATGTCTTTTTATTTATTTTTGGTCTTATAGTGAAATCATACGAGACTGAAAACGAAAACATGTGAACATGAATCAAGATCTGGGACATTCATAGGAGTATAAAGATGATGTGGGCTGGATTTGAGGTGAAAATCCTTTTTTGGAGAAATTTCGATGTTTGTGCCGGTGCGAGAGTATAGTGTTGTTCTTTGCAGAAGTTGTTCGTTTGTTTGGCTAGGAATATGCTGTCAAACAAACAGTTAGACGGAAAGTACGAACAAATGTGTAAATAAATATAAGGAGCATTTGATATTTGCGGGTGAAGTTTATCTT
>CANBKX010000072.1:0-19810 GCA_947369275.1 Nemotelus nigrinus
GAGAGAGGGGATGGTCACGGTTGGAAGCCAGAGGGTTGACTTTATTTATTAATTTCAGCCAAACAAGGCGTACAAAAAACACTAACAATCAATATTTCACAATTTAAATAAATTTGTACAATACACAATTATAAAAGAATTTTAAAAATATAACCATCTTTGCTAGGAAATTGGATTGGACATTCATGACGTGAGCACTTCAGTCAGAGCAGTTTTAAACCTAGGTGTGGAAATGGTTAGGGAATAGTGTTTTGAGAAGCTATTAAAATTTTGCAACATCTATTGATTGGCTCATTGTTGGCGTAAATTGTGTAGTGTCGGTATTCATTGAGTATACGTGTGTGCTTCGTCTGCCTTACTGATTCGTTGAAGGTGATCTTTTTGCACAGGGACACAACATTGATCAAACCCCTAATAATATCAAAAGTAAAGCATGAGCATATGACTATCCTCCACGAAGATAGACTTGATAGATTTAAGAGACTTAGCCTGTATCTGTAAGAAGGTAGATTATCAAATTCGAAAGGATTATACAGATCTCTCAACGCAAATAGCAAGAACTGCTTCTGCACCGATTCGAGCCTTTTGCTATGGACATCAAAGGTAAGGTGCCAGATAAAACATGCATATTCGAGCAATGGCCAAACTAGAGCTATGTATAAAGACTTCGTGACCCATAGGTTTTTGAATTCCTTCGTACGTCTTTTGATGAATCCAAGCTGCTTATTAGCCTTGCTTAAGACTTTGTCATAGTGTTAATTAAAACGCAGCTTTTTATCCAAAGTAACCTCGAGGTCGATGACATTTTCTACATTATTGATTGCAACATTATTGAGGCGGTAATCAAAATTTATATTACTGGTTTTACGAGGAAAACTAATGACTTGACATTTACTGACATTAATGTCGAGATTATTTTGTTTGCACTACTACTCAAGAGAAAGTAGTACCGATTAAAGAAAACCTGAGTCTGATTTTGGTTTAATTGTGTGATAGATCATCTGCATAAATAAGGTGAGGGATGTCTGCTAAAACTTCAGAAAGATCCGATACGAAAATATTGAATTAAAAAGGCCCCAAGTGACTACCTTGTGGTACACCTGATAAAACTTCAGCTTTTTTTGGATAGGATACCCTGAAACTTAACGTACTGCGTCCTTTTTCGAAGACAAGAGTCTAACCAGTTTATTACGAGACCCGAGATACCAAATTTCTGTAGTTTGATTCGAAGAATATCATGATCAACACGATCAAAGGCCATGCTGAAGTCTGTGTAGATGGTATCAATTTGATGCCCCTTTTCCATGCCATAGAAGGCATCTGAGACGAGATTCACGAGGTTGGTAGAAGTGAACCTGCCTTTTCTAAAACCATGTTGTTGTTTATTTAGAAAAGGTTCTATTAGAGAGTAAGCTTATCACAGACAATTTTTACAAATTTTCTAAGAAAATTAGTATTAAACTCGTTTCGCCGAAAATTCATATTTTCGATATATATATATATATATATATATATATATATATATATATATATATATATATATATATATATATATATATATATATATATATATATATATATATATATATATATATATATATATATATACATATATATATATATATATTTATATATATATATATATATATATATATATATATATATATATATATATATATATATATATATATATATATATATATATATATATTTATAAATATATATATATATATATATACATATATATATATATATATATATATATATATATATATATATATATATATATATATATATATATATATATATATAAATATATATATATATATATGTGACTATTTAAAAATGCCAATTACTGTAACTTTGAAATAAAGAACCCTATCCAAAAAATTTAAGCGTATTTGACTAAATGCATGGTCAACGAATACAATGTAAACAAAAATTGTTCCAGCAATATTCCTCGGAGTCCCGTAAAAGAGAAATACCACGGTTGCAGAAAAATTGCAGCTCACAGCTTATTTGATACAGACACTTCAATGCGAATAAACTTCTATTTGTCGCGCCGTTAATTTGCGTTGCTTTTGTTTCTTGAATTTTTGATTGTGTTAAGACATTGGCTTAAGCCATTTTTAGCAAGATCTTAAAAACCGAAGTGCCAAAATGAGCCAAAATTGTAAAATCGGTAATCTTACCACAATTGAACAGCGCGAATTGGTATTAAACCACTCTAAAAAAGGACATAGTGTTCAAAAAATTGCTGAAAGTGTGAATTTGAGTGTCTCTACAGTGTAGCACATAATTGAGCGTTTCGTACACAAAAATCGGGTAGAAAATAAGAGGAGAAATGTACCAAACAATATTTTCACCGTATCCGACGAACGATACATTGTAAGGAAAGTGAAAGCAACCACGATGATTTCCGCTACAAAATTGGTTACTGAGGTTCATCGTGAATTAAAGAAGTCATGTAGTGCTGAAACCGTCCGACGAGTGCTTCGCGACCATGATTTCAACGAGAGAGTAGCTCGTAGGAAGCCACACATTTCCAAAAAAATACAATAAGCCGATTCGCCTTTGCCAAAGTGCATGTGGGAAAGCCATCCGCGTTCTGGAATACGGTTATTTTTGCGGACGAGTCCAAGTTTAACATTTTTGGCTCCGACGGAGTGTCATATGTCTAGCGAAAGGCAAACACTGAGCTAAACAAGGAGAACCTCAAAGCTACTGTGAAGCACGGTGGTGGTAATGTGATAGTTTGGGCCTGCACGTCCGCAGCTGGAGTCAGAAATTTAAAGTTTATTGAAGAACCAATGGACCAAACAAAGTACCTTGATGTACTCAAAAACAATATGCTGCAAAGCACTGAAACACTGGGTGCTCGCAACCAATTTCGGTTGTACCAAGACAACGATCCAAACCACAAGTCGGGAATTGTGCAGTCCTGGCCAATTTGGGAGTGCCCTCATTTGATGTCTCCGCCGGCACAGTCACCTGATATAAACGTCATTGAGTATCTGTTGACTTTGTTGGATAACAACATTAGAAAACCCAAGATTTCTAATAAATAAGACCTGAAGAAAGCACTGCTAGAGGAATGGTAAAAAATTACTCCTGACATCAAAAAAACTCGTTGACTTAATGCCGAATAGGCTCCAGGCTCTGCTTAAGGCTAAGGGTTATGATACGAAGTATTGAAATCAACTGGAAACCTCATTATTCACAACAATTTTAATGTTTAACCAAACTGTATCAAATAAGCTGTGACATGAAATTGGTTATTACTTTTAGTTTTTTGTTTTTTAAGATGTTAGACAGCAACTTTGTAACAAATATAAACTTGTTTAATAAACAACAAACACTTTTCTTCAAAATGGCGTTCAAATTTTTGTGATATTGTTATTATGTTTTGAGTTATTGCAATTTAATTTTTAAAGAAGCACTGTATCAAATAAGCTGTGAGCCACTGTATATATATATATATATATATATATATATATATATATATATATATATATATATATATATATATATATATATATATATATATATATATATATACCGTCGCCCTGAAGCGAGAAGAGGTAGGCGGTGTAATATGTTCAACACCAGTATCAACCACAACAATTATAACCGGCGCAATTTCGATTTCACACTTTATTATGATTCTACGCACAATCATCACTTTAATTTTACCGCTTTACCATGTAATGGTAACCACATTATTAGCTCTCGAATTTAGACATAAACCAATTTATAATACATATAATTCTACATACTATCTAACCTGGATTCTACGCCAACTCCTGATTCCGTATAACTGAATTGAGATTTTTCTCCCTCGATGGGGCACTTTTCCGCCGATTGACACTCGCACCAACTTGAATCGAATGTTAATCCGTCCTCCGTAATTAATAATTCTCGACCAACTTCCAATTGACAGCTTCGCTGAACTTCCAGACAAAAGCTATTCTCGCGTAATTCCCAGTTTCGGCCAAAATCCGCTGATTCGTTTTATTTCGAAAACTCCGTCGTCAGGCACAAGTTCCAACAATATTCATCAGATACTCGAAGTTGAAAAGAAAGAAATGAAAAATAGTCTCGATTAACATCCGGCAGCAATTCCACACTTCCATCCACTCACCGAGTTCCATCCAAAAAGAACGATTTTCAGCGATCCCGCTCACAGGAAAATTTTCCTGGCGGTACCGGAATTTTCAAAATAGCGTTCCCGGCGCTCGCCCTCTATCGCTTTCACTCGTCTGAGTGTTGGGTTGAAAATTCACCTCGCGATCCAATTTGAGACAGTCAAATTTTGGGACAACTTATCTCACGTTTTCCCCTTCGTGACATTTCGACATGTCAACATTTGTTTACTTCAATTATGTTGTCGGCAAATCAAACTGGTGGTGCTCGCAGCCTTTCGATACATTTTCCAGGTGAGTAAGAGTTCTGCCTTTACTTCCTCGCCTTCGACAAAGAACAGACCCGCAATCCTCCCAGTTTTCTTCCATCTGATCGCTATCAGATGAGAATCCAGTCGTGTTACAGTGGTAATTCGTGCCGACCTTCCATATGAAAATTCGTGCGTGCCGCAAGTTTCGGATGTGCAAGTGCCCCGACCCGTATGTTGATGTGCTCCTGATCTCAGTTTCCCTACGGGTGTGGCGACTATCCTTCGCGCCTCGGGTCGATTATGTTAATCTTTCGCATTAACTTCATTCGTCTTTTGATCAGTGACTTTGCGTTCGGGAATCAGCAACTCGGGGATACACTCGGTACCAGTCGTATGTAGGTCAATTGTTGGCCTAGGTTTGGTGTCGTCAGTATGTACGACTCAGCCCATACATTGCTCTGCCGGGTGTATGGATTTGTGGCATAATGGTGCGGATCGCGATATCTCGTCGATATTCTTGCGTTATGGATAGCCTCGCGATTTAGGTATTGGCGTTGATAGCTTCGGTGTTGTTTAAATCTGCAATTTGGATCATGTCGGTCTGCTGTTTGTTTTGTAGATGTTCGACTGAGTTGTGCGTCCGTTAAATGTTCGTTTGTACTAATGTGTCATTCATCGTATACTTCTTCGGCATGACTTGTGATGATCAACTGACCTAATATTAATTACCCTACATTCGGGGATTGTGAGATTGTGATTGTTACGACAACTTACCTTATCTAACTTAAATTACATTCGTGACTCTAATAGCTAACCCATCAAGCCTAATACTATTTAGCATTAAAATCATAAATTGCGAATATTATCCAATCTCCATCGTTCTCTTTTAGAGGACGATGGAGATTTTTTTTTTATTATAACGAAAAATAGTAAACGCCGTGACACCCCCTTCGCTTCAGAGAATTCAGTATGAATTCTTGGCACAATTTCTCCCACTATAAACCGTAGTTGACCTTAATTCGGAATTGAAAATTACGTTATAATGAAGATTGTATTTCCAAGCTTGATAACGTTCCTGTATCTATAGAAATTCTGAATTGGAACATTCAATCTACGATTCCACTACACACCTTTCCCGTGCATGTTTTTAGGTAACACTGATTAGATTTGTTTGGTGTCGGTATTTGTTTACTCTTTATTTTATAAGATTCTAATGCGAGATGATCTGGATTTTAGGCTAACTGGCATACTGGACGACGGCTATGACCACCACCGAGGGCGAATACATCAGAAGGACAAAAACACAAGAAAAGAAAATAGGAAGGGAGCTAACTTAATCGCATGCACAGAATTCACATCCACCTCACGGTATAATATTTCATTTTCACCACTACACACTAACATTCATTCATACAACTACCTCCTATATAAATTTATTCCGAATTAACTACTAATTATAAAATAAGTTTGAAATTTGTACACACTATCGAGGCCTTTTAACCTACGCTCTTCAACTACTTCTATTGTCGGTATCCCCGGCCGCATCGAATTCTTAAGCCTATACGTACCCTCACTACTCTTTAGCTTTTTAAAAGATACACTATCCCACCACCAAAACAATTCGCTTCGCAACCGAACCCACTATTAGCTACGCTACCCTTCACCGATTACTCTATGTTTCCCGTATATAGTTGCTAAAATTTCCCATCACCAAACTACCCTAACGATCTTATAATGTAACCCACCACCACCATCTGAACTATATTCCTTATCTTACTCAAAATTCGCTTGATTCGTGCGCCCTTAGTCCGTGCCGACCGATCTATCTTCGCCACCTAAATATTGCTTTAAATCCTTTGCGTGCCAATTACCGACCGCTTTTCCCCTTTCGTCGACAAGCTCGAAAGTCCAGGCAGATGTTTTCACTTTTATCGTGAAAGGACCGACGAACGTTGGAGCTAATTTCGCCGCGAAGTGCTTACTAGCGTCGGATAAGACGTAGTTTTTCCTCCACACCTTGTCTCCCACCTGGAAGTTTTCTGTTCGCCGGCGAAGATCGTAGTGTTTTTTACTGGCAGAAGCGGCCCACAGCATCCTACGAAACACCTCTCTGCGAACTTTTCCTATTGCTTTTGCATCTCTCCGAAGCACAAAGTCGCACCCCGAGTCTGCCGGAGGTTCTATTCCATCTCGGAACGTGACCATCTCTCTTCCGAAGTTCAAATGATACGGAGTGAAACCCGTGACCTCGTGTTTGTAGGTTCGCAAGGCGCAGGCGATCTTAGCTAGATGCGTATCCCACAGTCGATGGTTATCGGACGCGTTACATCGCAACCTACATTTAATGTCTTGGTTGCGTCGTTCAGCCGGGTTAGCTTGAGGGTGATATAGAGCCGTATAGCTCATGCGTACGCCATTGCCTTCCACCGCTTTCTTAAATTGGCTTCCCCGGAACTGCACCCCATTATCGCACACCAATACCCTGAGCACTCCGTACACTAAAACACATGTTCCTCTAGCAAGCGGAACACTGCTAGCGGTGTTGCGGTTCGTACTGGTAATATTGCTGAGTATTTCGTGACATAGTCTAGAATGGTCAGTATATAGGAGTGACCTCGCGAAGACCTCGGTAACGGCCCTACTAGATTAATGCAGATCATCTCCCACGGGTTTTTCGCCTGCTCGGGATGACATTAAACCCACCGGAGCCTTCCCTGTAACTTTGCAGGCCTGCCATACCTTGCACTTTCCCACATCTTCCCCGATATCGTTCTTCATTCCAGGCCAATAGAAGTTCTGAGCGACGCGCGCTAATGTCCGGGCGGCACCCATATGGCCAGCTTTCGGGTCGTCATGACACCGATAAAGAATGAATCTTCTTTCAGCTTTCGGTTCCACCCTCTTCCAGGCTGTACCCGTCCCGTGGTCGGAAAACTGTTTCCACAGCGTACCATTTATGACCTTCCACTTTGCATATTTCCGAGGGTCATTTCGAACATTTTCCACCATCTTTGCCAACCAGGAATCCGTTGCTTGGGAAGTCTCAATATCATTCACCTCCACGATCGCCGGAGAAAGCGCATCTGGGACCAAATTATCCTTTGCCTTACGATGGATCACCTCAAAATCAAACTGTTGGAGGCGTACTGCCCACCTCGCCAATCTACCAGTTGGATCCTTTAACTGGTTCAGCCAAACCAACGAATGGTGGTCTGTAATGACGATGAACTTGGTCCCTTCTATGTATGGCCGGAACTTCTCAACGGCCCAAAGTACCGCTAGACATTCTCTCTCGGTCACTGAATACTTCCTTTCCTGTTTGGATAATGCACGGCTAAGGTAGCATATCACCTTTTCGCCCGTAGCATGCGCCTGGCTCAGCACAGCTCCTATTCCCACGTCTGAAGCATCCGTTTGGACCTTGAAGGGAAGTTCAAAGTCTGGGCACGCTAGTATCGGTGCTGTGGACAATTTGTTTTTACAATCAGCGAACACCCGCTCACAATCAGTAAACCACTCAAACTTCCGACCCTTTTTAAGCAGGTCGCTTAGCGGCGCAACCATGGTGGCGTGGTTTGGGATACAGCGCCGATACCAAGACACCATACCAAGCAACTGCCTAACTTGCTTAACCGTCTTTGGTCGCGGGAACTCGTTGATGGCCTCCACTTTCTCTGGGTCTACCTGCAGCCCCTCCCCGTTCACCACATACGCGTACACACCACATACATCTCGAGAGACGCGTAGTCCCTCTTCCCTCAATCGTGAGAAAACCTCTCGCAGTACTTCAACACGCCGCTCGAAAGGATCCGTTACAACAATTATGTCGTCAAGGTACGTAAAAACGTACGGCTAGAGTGCGGGACCTAGAACGGTATCGATTAGGCGCTGCCAAGTTGCACCCGAATTGTGGAGCCCGAAAGGTATCCGCAAGATGTGAAAGAGGCCCCTCCCTGGGACCATAAAGGCAGTATATGGCTGAGAATCTTTCGCCATTGGTACTTGCAAGTACGCTGACTTCACATCCAGCGTAGACAAATACCTCGCATTCCGTAGTTGTCTAGAGTTGATGCGATATATGGCAAGGGGTACGCGTCCTTTTCCGATACTGAATTCAGTTTTCTGAAATCCACACAAAACCTATATCGTCCATCCTTCTTCCGGACTAGTAAAATTGGTGACGACCAGGGACTCGTCGATGGTTCCACTACCCCCATCTCCAGCATCTCATCCAGCTCCGAGTTTATTTGACGCTGTACTGCAGTAGATACCGGATAATACCGCTGTTAAATTGGGGCCGCCGTCGTCTTTATCAAGTGCTTCACTGATTTAGCACAACCCAAACCATCGCCCATCAATCGGAACTGTTCCTCCAACAGTCCCGCCAGAGTCTCTGCCTATCCCTCCGATAGATGAGATTGACTTCGTAGCGTCTTCATGGGTCCAGCCTCTGCCGCAGCTACCGACTTCCACTGTCGTCCCTTCATATCCAAAATAACACCGAAACGTTCCCAGAAGTCAACTCCCAAAATGACTTGCTGAGGAATGTTTGGGATTACCAACACCTCCAGCAAATAACGACGTTCGTTCAGGGCGAAATTCAACTTCACCGTTCCTGCTACCGAACACATTTCACCGTTGGCGAGTCGTACTTCACAAATTCCATCACGGATCAGCGTTAAATCTTTCCCTGCGAGTAGTGACCATCCCTGTTCCCCTAATATCGTGCGACTCGCCCCCGAATCTAACAACCCTTCCATAATTACGCCCTCTATTTCCACCTGTAAGTGCGCGCGACTAACATGGTCATTTTCTGCTAGCGCGTAGTCTACCTTTGGGGAATGTCCCGACCGCTGCGGCCTCTTTTTAGTGCTTCCTTGGCCGCCTAGTGAGCACGCTGATCGTTTCCCGACCCCTGAGTCCTACCCCGAATTCGGCCCTCCTGGCTAGTACCTCTCGCCTGACAATTCGGACACGCAGATCGCATCACCCCTTGGCGACCACACCCGAAACAGCGCCGAGGCTCCCTGCACTCTCTGGACATGTGCCCTTCACGCTTGCAGTTCCAACACTGTACCTGTCGCTGTCCCGCCAACGCTGCCACTTGATCCGCGATTCTCGGGCCCACATTTGCTAGATCGGGCTCTAAACAACCCTAGATCGCATGTTTGGTGGTACAAAAGCCGCTACTGATGCCCTTGTAGCATCCAAGGTCCGGCCCATCTTCACCAACTCCACGATCGACTCCACCGGAGTCAAACAGAGCTGCTGTTGGTAAAACGGCGCAATGTTGCGTCGCAGAACGCGCAGCTTTTCCTGCTTCGTGCAATTAACCTTCAGGCGACTGAACAAAAGCTCCATGGTCGCCACGTACACCCCCATGGATTCACTTTCTCCCTGTGTTCTCTTCCGGATCTCGTCCCACAGACGGTCCTCATAGTCAGACGGCAGGAACTCTGCTTTCAGTTGTCCTACCAGTTCGTCCCAGCACTTAACTAGCTTTCGATTCGCGTGAAACCATATGAGCGCTTTCGCATCGAAAAGATCCACCGCCGACGTAAACAGCGGTGACTTCGAAAGCCCTCGGGCCTGACGTAACTCCTCAACGCGCTCCAAAAAAGCATTCACAGATCCACTTGAATCGCCCGTAAACTTAAGGCCCCATTTGGCCACCTCCGCCGGACTGACTACTTTGTTTTGAACCATACCGCTTGGTTCTACCTCGTCGTCGCTGGGGTCTTCCACTTTCTCTGCCAATGCCCCCATCGTCAGAATAAACCTATTCCGGAGCTTCTTCGCACTTTCCTTTTGCTCCAGTGTTACTGCCCGTATGTTCCCCAGTCTGCGGAACCCAAACTCTATCCTGCATTTTGCCTTCAGGTACTCCTGGGATGCTTTGTCGCTCGTCACCCTCTCAACCAGTTCCTCGGCCTCTGTCACCTTAGCTTCCAGTTCCCGGAAATCCGTTTCAAAATCGAAAGGGCCTTTCGCATATTGTCGACGGTGTTGGCGTCAAATCCACGGATGGCCAGCTCGTACGTGAGCTCGTCCCTGGTTAGTAGATCCACCAAGATCTTTATGGCTCGGACACGGAAATTGTTTGCGCAAATATCCTGAAAATTTACCATAATCACCCCCCAACAATAACACTCCCGAAAAAATTCTCTAAATATATTTCTTCAGCGGAACACAAGTTTTTTTTATTTACGAAAATGTACACCTGCAACCCGCTAATGACCAAAAAAAAATATGGAGTTCACAAATAGTACCTGATATGAAAGGCCTCTTACTTACTAACCTATCCTATCACGCACTAACAATTCAACCGCCATTCAAATAAGTATAATTCCACTATCTGCACTCGCACACGTTTTCTACTCTCAACCACACACACCAAAATTCAGAATTCCAATAGATGCAGAATCAATATATATGTGTATACATAAATGTGAAAAATGTTTTCACAAAACGATCAATTCAAAAAGAGATGATCAATTCAAAAATATATTATGTTAATAATTTCCACGTAATTCATAAACGATTAATTTGAAAGCTTACTTTTAGCGACAATAAAACGCTTTCCGCAGTAAAAAATACTTTCAAATACGCCTTTCGGTTCACTTTATATGCAATTCTACGCGCCTATCAGCCTTCCCACAATTTGGGACTTGGCTCCTAAAATTTTCTCAAGTACCGTATTTCCCGTTAGAACCATTTTGTGCCCCATGTTGGGCGCCAATTTGTTACTGTAATATCAGTCGCGCTCGAAAAACCCTTCCCCCTAACTAGGACGCAAGGGCGGCAGTCTTTGGGCGGCTTTAGCTCGCGAAGAAAAAGGTCGCAAGTGGGCGCCACTCGCTTTTATTACAAAGAACTGCCTCACTACCGTCGCCCTGAAGCGAGAAGAGGTAGACGGTGTAATATGTTCAACACCAGTATCAACCATAACAATTATAACCGGCGCAATTTCGATTTCACACTTTATTATGATTCTACGCACAATCATCACTTTAATTTTACCGCTTTATCATGTAATGGTAACCACCTTATAAGCTCTCGAATTTAGACATAAACCAATTTATAATACATATAATTCTACATACTATCTAACCTGGATTCTACGCCAACTCCTGATTCCGGATAACTGAATTGAGATTTTTCTCCCTCGATGGGGCACTTTTCCGCCGCTTGACACTCGCACCAACTTGAATCGAATGTTAATCCGTCCTCCGTAATTAATAATTCTCGACCAACTTCCAATTGACGGCTTCGCTGACCTTCCAGACAAAAGCTTTTCTCGCGTAATTCACAGTTTCGGCCAAAATCCGCTGATTCACTTTATTTCGAAAACCCCGTCGTCAGGCACAAGTTCCAACAATATTCATCAGATACTCGAAGTTAAAAAGAAAGAAATGAAAAATAGTCTCGATTAACCTCCGGCAGCAATTCCACACTTCCATCCACTCACCGAGTTCCATCCAAAAAGAACGATTTTCCTGGCGGTACCGGAATTTTCAAAATAGCGTTCCCGGCGCTCGCCCTCTATTGCTTTCACTCGTCTGAGTGTTGGGTTGCGAATTCACCTCGCGATCCAATTTGAGACAGTCAAATTTTGGGACAACTTATCTCACGTTTTCCCCTTCGTGACATTTCGACATGTCAACATTTGTTTACTTCAATTGTGTTGTCGGCAAATCAAACTGGTGGTGCTCGCAGCCTTTCGATACATTTTCCAGGTGAGTAAGAGTTCTGCCTTTACTTCCTCGCCTTCGACAAAGAACAGACCCGCAATCCTCCCAGTTTTCTTCCATCTGATCGCTATCAGATGAGAATCCAGTCGTGTTACAGTGGTAATTCGTGCCGACCTTCCATATGAAAATTCGTGCGTGCCGCAAGTTTCGGATGTGCAAGTGCCCCGACCCGTATGTTGATGTCCTCCTGATCTCAGTTTCCCTACGCGTGTGGCGACTATCCTTCGCGCCTCGGGTCGATTATGTTAATCTTTCGCATTAACTTCATTCGTCTTTTGATCAGTGACTTTGCGTTCGGGAATCAGCAACTCGGGGATACACTCGGTACCAGTCGTATGTAGGTCAATTGTTGGCCTAGGTCTGGTGTCGTCAGTATGTACGACTCAGCCCATACATTGCTCTGCCGGGTGTATGGATTTGTGGCATAATGGTGCGGATCGCGATATCTCGTCGATATTCTTGCGTTTTGGATAGCCTCGCGATTTAGGTATTGCCGTTGATGGCTTCGGTGTTGTTTATATCTGAAATTTGGATCGTGCTGTTTGATGTGTAGATGTTCGACTGAGTTGTGCGTCCGTTAAATGTTCGTTTGTACTAATGTGTCATTCATCGTATACTCCTTCGGCATGACTTGTGATGATCAACTGACCTAATATTAATTACCCTGCATTCGGGGATTGTGAGATTGTGATTGTTACGACAACTAACCTAATCTAACTTAAAATACATTCGTGACTCTAATAGCTAGCCCATCTAACTTAATACTATTTAGCATTAAAATCATAAATTGCGAATATTATCCAATCTTCATCGTTCTCTCTTGAAGGACGATGGAGATTTTTTTTTTGTATTATTTTTACGAAAAATAGTAAACGCCGTGACAATATATATATATATATATATATATATATATATATATATATATATATATATATATATATATATATATATATATATATATATATATATATATATATATATATATATATATATATATATATATATATATATACATATCAGCAAAATGATTAAGAGAGATAATCTCTAGAGTGGCCGATCCGATTGAGCTGAAATTTTCGGAGGACGCAAATGTATCTAGTAAGTAGGTCCACAATTTGCTTAAATTCAGATATCTGAAACCTTTTAGCGGCGGCTTTTGAGGTACTCCTATGTTTCGAAGCAGTGTAAATTTTTGTTATAAAAAGGATTGGGAATGAAAATTTATTATATGTTAAGCTTGTTTATGATAAAGAATTAGAAACTTTGAGCCGTGTGTGAATGCAGCGTGCCTAAAAGTGGGCAAGTATTTTGTTTCGAATTTTGATTTGTCATTACTTCTGACCAAAGCATTGGAACATCGTGAACTTTGTAGAGCGTATTGGTCTTGACTAAAACTTAACACGCATGGATTTCTAAAGTAGTGCAGGTAACCTTGTAGCTGCGGCAGGCTTCTGAATAAAAATCCTTCAAATCATTGATCCTCCTGAAAATTTTTTGATTTAAGACATAAAATTCAAATCATTGATAAAACTTAACCTTTGTGCATCATGTCAAATTAAAATTTTGAAAATTACGATTTACACAAGAACGGCAACCCATCACCAAATTACATCTCTTTTCAGCACTCGAAAGCTCTGTTCACGAGAACTGACGACCTGATTATTCGATCATAATGAAATTTACAGGACATGTCTGCATTAACAAGAACAAGGTCTGATAGAAATGATTTTGAAATGTGGGTTGGACGTTTGATGCCAGCAGAGCGTCAGAAGCAGCGTTTGTGCCACCCCACACGTGATCTCGACGCTGCTTGGAGCCAGACTTTGCATACGTGGGAGCAGAGACTTCGGAGCAGATAGCCGTACTGTCCGGGCACGGGCGAGTGCAATGTTGGAATTGTCGGAAGGATGGTCATCTGTCCAGAGAGCGCACAGAACCCAGACGATATTTCGAGTGTGGTAGACAAGGAATGATGCGAGCATCATGTCCCAAGTGCCAATCAAGGGCGAGGGAGCCAGTGGTGCGAGCACGTGTGGACCAACTAGACTCCGGAAACGACCGGCGTGCACACTAAGTGGCAGAGGGAGAACGAAGACGAGGCCGCAGCAACTGATTCATGCGGTGAGCGTGGACTACGCCCTGGTAGGAAGCGTTGAGGATAGTGCGCCACTCTTACAAATTGAGGTAGAAGGCGTGGAGATGGAGGGGCTTTTAGATTCGGGCGCGAGTCGAACGATTCTAGGAAAGAGGGAATGGTCACGGTTGAAAGCCAGAGGGTTTACTTTATTTATTAATTTCAACCAAACAAGGCGTACAAAAAACACTAACAATCAATATTTCACAATTTAAATAAATTTGTACAATACACAATTATAAAACAATTTTAAAAATATAACCATCTTTGCAAGGAAATTGGATTGGACATTCATGACGTGAGCACCTTAGTCAGAGCAGTGTTTAACCTAGGTGTGGAAATGGCTGGAGAATAGTATTTTGAGAAGCTATTGAATATTTTGCAACATCTATTGATTGGCTCATTGTTTGCGTAAATTGTATGGTGTCGGTATTCATTGAGTAAACGTGTGTGCTTCGTCTGCCTTACTGATTCGTTGAAGATGATCTTATTGGACAGGGACATAACATTGATCAAACCCCTAATAACATCAAAAGTAAAGCATGAGCATATGACTATCCTCCGTGAAGATAGACTTGATAGATTTAAGAGACTTAGCCTGTATCTGTATGAAGGTAGATTATCAAATTCGAAAGGATTATGCAGATCTCTCAACGCAAATAGCAAGAACTGCTTCTGCACCGATTCGAGCCTATCGCTATGGACATCAAAGGTAGGGTGCCAGATAAAACATGCATATTCGAGCAATGGCCGAACTAGAGCTATGTATAAAGACTTCGTGACCCATATGTTTTTGAATTCCTTGTCATAGTGTTAATTAAAACGCAGCTTTTTATCCAACGTAACTCCGAGGTCGACGACATTTTCAACATTATTGATTGCAACATTATTGAAGCGGTAATCAAAATTTATATATCTGGTTTTGCGAGAAAAACTAATGACATGACATTTGCTGACATTAATGTCGAGATTATTTTGTTTGCACCACTGCTCAAGAGAAAGCAGTTTCGATTGAAGGAAAACTGAGTGTGATTATATATCATCTGCCTAACGCTGAAGTCAACCTGCTCTGCGAATTTGGTATTGATCCAAACACTGCATTAGAAGTTATAGGGATACAAAGAAAGGGTTTAGCCGAATAAGTATGATGAATCGGCCCCCAAACGAAAACCTAAATCAAAACTAGTGTTTTAGTATCGACTTGATGCACGATTGCTATAAATGTGTTTTTTGCCGCCCCACCCCGCTTTGACCTTGAGATATGGGGAAAAATTGAGCGTAGGCATGACTACCATTCAAAATGACATATCTCAAAAAGTAATTGAGCTAGAAAGACAAATCTAACGCAAGGTTTTAAGTAACCTTAATGAGCATATTATATATTTTTTTTTAGATTTTTCGACGAACTGTGTATGTCAATAAATATAAAATAAGTATAAAAATTATTATTATTTCAGTGTTTTCTGTGAGCGACAATCACTGAAATAAGATATATTGTAATACATGACATTCACTATTACTCATAAAAATTTCGTAAAAAAAAAGTTGGTGCAACACTTTGAAAAAAAGCATCGAATTTGATGCGCACCACATTATATCAAGACACGATATTGACATAAGCTCATGCTTAAATATTTTATGAATTATTGCTAGAAAATATAAAGCAAAGCACACGCCGTTCCAGATAATAAACTTAGTATATTTAAATTGCGTAGTTTAGTATATATAAATAACCGTTTAGGTTTTTTAATTTTTGTAAATAATATAATATTGAGCTACACAAAAATATATTTGAATTAGTTTGGAACACATTGTTTTTATTTATTGATTTTTATCGAACTATACAATTGCAGTATAATATAGAGCAAGCATACAATATTAGATACCCTATAAAATATTGGCTTAGATAGGGCGCAGATGTTTAGGGAGATTCCATAAACGTATGTGGCAAAGTGCTACAAACCATACGCAAAATGTGACGTTGGTCGCGGAAACACTTCTAAACATATTTTGAAAGCAAAAGAGAGAATTTCTTAAAGAAGGAACGATCTCGGTGTGGATTTGATAATGAAATTAAAATTAATTCCTTTTTTGGCTCTTACGATTTCACGCCACGAAACAAACGACTGTATTTTGTACTACGTTCGAACATCACGTTGTTATAGGTAGATAATTGCATTTTGTGGTTCCAGCCCTGGTCAACGAGACAAATATGCCTGTTCGAAAAATGTCCTATAATTACCTCCGGTTACCTTTCGTGTTTTATGGCCTAATTAAGTGTGCATTCTACACTAGTAAGATAGAGCATACCAGCACGTGCGAATTGATTTTGGTTTATGACCCTACCTCACATAAATGATAATGAGAAATCCAAGAGATATTTTAATGTACTGAATATTTGCAAGTACTTTCTTAGTTTTTATATTCGAGGGTAGTTTTTGTTTATTATAAATATTTGCCTACAGCAGGAGAATTTGGTTAAAGGTATATTTCAGTAACTTTACAAAAAGTCAGCTACCAGTGACGCAGCATAGCAGAGCTACGTGTAAATCTAAGTGTACTTTGATTATCGTTCAGTGATTAAATAATCAAAAACATTCATATAAACATTATCGCGGCATCATTTCCTGTAGAAATTAATTATTATTTATTATTAATAGCCATTAAATTATTTTTTGCCAACAATTATGGCAGATAAGTGTAAAAACTGTAATAAGTTTCTACGTAAAGTGCCTGGATGCAGGAAAGTTATAAAGACTGAAGCAGAGGCTAAAGTGGTTAGTGACTGTTTGAACAAAATAATAAAAGTTAGTGATATCCTCTGTAACAAGTGTCGGCTTAGCTTCTATAGAGCAAAAAAAGCTTCGACCTCAGGATCTATGGCACCTGACGTGGTATCTGTAAGCATGGTATGCGATGAAGCGACAGCAACAGAAGTGCCAGAACAAGCTGCTCAAGTATGCGGCGAAGCGATTACTACAGAAGCACCAGAAGAATCTGGCCAAGTATGCGACGAAGCGATGACTGCAGAAGTGCCAGAAGAACAAGTCAACTATGAAGATTCCGATGTAAGTAGTGATAATGATGTTACATATAAATATCATCAGAAGGATGATTACATAGAAATACCATTTAAACGCGTTGTGTCTACTCACAAATATTGTATTTTGTGTCGAAAAACAAGTGATCTTAAGATAATATCTTTAGAAACGCGAATGAAAGTGTTCGTTAAAAAACGAATATTCATACCAAACGGTGATCGTTGCTGTCCAACTCATTTAATTGGAAATTTTTTTTATGAAGATGATTTGTCACAGCTGCGCATTGTTTCTAATACCAGCGAAATTGAGAAAACAGAATTGGCACGATTTTTTAACACACTGGCAAATAATTCAAAATCATCAATATTTGAAAGAATGAATGAATTCGATATGTCAGAAGATCAATTAAAAACCTTGACTGGATTGTCTTGGGAAAATATAATAAATCTTAGATTACTGCTCACGTCAATGCGAGACACTAGCACACGTTCTGTTACTCAAGCTTTAATTATATTTTTATTCAAACTCAGGACCGGCAACTCAAATAAAACAATTGCCAGTATTTTTGGCTTACTTTACGAGCAACAGGTGTCAGAATATTTCGCTCAAATAATGGCAAGTTTCGAAAAAGACATTTTGCCATACCATTTCGGATATACCACTGCTTCTCGACAAGAGCTTATAAGTAATACTTGTAATACTGCAAAAAAAATATTACTGAAAATCAGCTGATATTGATTGTGGATGGTACATATATTCGCCATCAAAAAAGCAAAAATAACTATTTTCAAAGAAGATCATACTCAGGACAAAAAAGACACATCTTTGCAAGCCGTTCACACTATGCACAACAAACGGTTTTGTCGTTGATTTTGCTGAACCTTATTACGGTACCCAAAATGATGCTTCAATCATGAAAATTGTTTTAGAAGATATTTTGCGTCTTACTACACTTCTATTACCGAATGGTATATTCATTGTTGACCGCGGATTTCGTGATGTCGTAGAATTTTTGAAGGAAAAGAACTTTAATGTTCTCATGCCAGCATTTAAAGGCAACAAACCTCAGTTGAGTACGGAAGAAGCCAATATGTCAAGAATGATAACAAAAATTAGATGGGTGGTTGAAGCTGTGCACGGTAATATTGCACAAAAATATAAACTATTACATCATTCTGTTGACAATAAAATGTTGCCTAAGCTGGGGCTGCTGTGCAAAATTGTTGGTTTTCTGCATAATAATTATGGCAAAAGACTTGAATCGGATGGAAAATTAAGCGATGTTATCGTTCATTACATGAAAAATAGAATGCACGTAGAAAATAGTCTGAGTCAAGAAGCATTAAATCAACGTTGGAATCGAAAAAAAATCCACATTTCAACGTTTAACGGCATTTCAACTTCTTGATTTTCCGCATTTAAGTGAAGAGCAGCTCAAGATTCTATTCACAGGTTCTTATCAATTTTCACAGGCTCTTTCCTACTTGGCCGAATTATTGGACGATCAAAACAATCTTTCGATCCAATATGTAAAAACAGGCTCTAACATATTCAAAGCAGAAGTGAAATCAAAGCATATAAATAGCAAAGTGTATCGTATTTACATTGAATATGTATCTAACGGTACTGATTTCAATAGCATTCAGCGTTATTGCTGCGATTGTCCTAATGGCAACCGCACAGTGGGATGCTGTTCGCATGTAGCAGCTATAATATACTTTTTGTCATACGGACGGTATTTGTCCAGAATTTTGCGTCCTGCCGAGATATTATCAAATATATTTGAAACACAAAATATTCCAACTGTAATTAATTACAATAGTGATGACGATTAATATTGTTTTCTCCATTTAATTTTGAATAAGTTTGTAATATTAAAAATTATATAATCATATATTAAAATACCGATGTAACGCTAATTGTTTGCAATAGAATAATAAACAACTTAACGAGAAGAAAAATTGACTGCTTTTTTTTACGTTTTTGATTGATATCGATTCATAAAATATTTATATATGAGTCTATGTCAATTTATGTCTTTGTATGGTGTGGTGCGTATCGAATTCGATGCTTTTTTTCAAAGTGTTGCACCAACTTTTTTTTTACGAAATTTTTATGAGTAATAGTGAATGTCATGTATTACAATATATCTTATTTCAGTGATTGTCGCTCACAGAAAACACTGAAATAGTAATAATTTTTATACTTATTTTATATTTATTGACATACACAGTTCGTCGAAAAATCTAAAAAAAAATATATAATATGCTCATTAAGGTTACTTAAAACCTTGCGTTGGATTTGTCTTTCTAGCTCAATTACTTTTTGAGATATGTCATTTTGAATGGCAGTCATGCCTACGCTCAATTTTTCCCCATATCTCAAGGTCAAAGCGGGGTGGGGCGGCAAAAAACACATTTATAGCAATCGTGCATCAAGTCGATACTAAAACACTAGTTTTGATTTAGGTTTTCGTTTGGGGGCCGATTCA
>CANBKX010000073.1:0-23896 GCA_947369275.1 Nemotelus nigrinus
AACACATTGACATTAGGAGGCAGCAATCATCGCAAAGAATTCTAAAAGTTGGATTTTGAAGAGTGAAAATAGAAATTTTGAAGAATGGAAATAGATACGGGTACCTACGAGACCGTTATCTCTGAAAAAATATGGCATGAGTATTTCAATAACATTAAGGTTTATGATGGTACAGATATGATAGTACTGTTATGAATCCGATCGGGAAATTGTCGAATTTAAAAGTTAGTTTTCGAAATTAAACACGTGTGATCGATTGTTTTGTATTGTCGCATTCGGATGTTGGCCTTTGAGTATTGCTGAAAATCTCGATGATAAAAGGACGGTAAATAACAGTGACATTAAAAGTGTACCAGATTACATTATAAATAATTATAAAGAATTATTTAGTGATTCTCCGGGTTGCTACAATAAAAGAAAAGTTAAAATTTGTCTGAAAGATGGCATTGAGCCTATCGCAATTAAGAGTCGTCACGTTGCACATGCTTTAAAGCCCCTTATAGAAAAAGAAATCGATCGTTTAGTTTCATCGGGTAACTTGGAACCAGTCGAAGTTAGTGAATGGGCTACTCTGATAGTGCCCTATTTCAAAATAATGGAAATATTCACATTTGCGGTGATTTTAAGATTACTGTGAATCCGCACACTAGTATGAACAAATATCCGCTGCACACAATTGGCGATATTTTTTCTGCTTTGCAAGGCGGTTTAACTTAAACTGAGTTAGATCTGCGTCGCGCATGCATGCAGTTCGAAATAGAAGAAAGTGTCCACGATGCGCTCACAATATTTAGTCATAAGGGATCTTTTCGATATAAATAATTACCAGAAGGTATAGCGCCGGCCCCAGCTGACGAACAAAAAAAAAATGGATGAATGTTTAGCCGGAATAGATGAAACGGTTACGTATATCGATAATATTTACGGAACGGGTCGTACGAATGAAGAACACTTAAACGAATGTTTCTAATTTTTGCATTCTAATTTTTTGACTGCGCTTCGATGCAACCCACTGCGGCAAATCGCTGTATTAACCTAATAAAGTGTCGAAAATTATAAAAGGGAAGAGACAGTAGAGTCGGCTATAAAAAGATTCTTGTTCGATTGCAGAAGTATTGAGAATTGTACCACGGGTAAAAGTCCGTATCAACTCATGTTCATACGTGACATCAGTGAGGTAGTAGAAATGGAGTGGACATGCCCATAAGATTTACATTGAAGGGGATGGTAGTAATTTTTTGTCCGTTAAAAGTCAAATTTGGTCAAATCCAAGTACTTCCCCTCCAATTTGAAATTAAGCGAGAAATGGCAGAAAGGCAGCTTTAACAGGCTTTGGGCGCGAGAAGATCAAAGGGGCTAGTGGTGCAAGGTTATCCGTCGATGTCAGCTCCACTTCTACTACCTCACTGCTTGAAATACGCACGCGATTTGATATGTTAAGAGACAATATCTTCGGAAAAGTATATAAAAGTCAAAAAGCACAAATAATCGCAAAAGGTGGCAATCGCATATTAAAATTAAGTGCAGGTGACGAAGTTTATATAAACGATTATAGTGTGAACCCGGTAAAACGATGTAAAGCAAAAGCTATCAAGCAGAAATCGTCGTCTGCCTTCATGGTACGTGATGAGATTAATGTAACACGTAAACGCAACAAAGATCAGATAGTTGAAATTGCCAAATCGAACGTAAAACTTTGTCATTCTCCGCGGCTGAATGTATGATACAAAAAAAAAAGCCGGAAGAAATTTGGTGTATGCAAATACGCTAGTAAGAATATAGTAAATAAACAAACAGCAGATATATGTGTGTGAACTGCGGGGTTACTGAAAAGTATAGTAGTGCGTTTTCAGTCTACGCTCCGGAAGGCTCGCGAACGGACCGTTCTCCACACATGGTTAAAGTTGTGTACTTCTTACTTATCAATAAAGTATTCAATCTGTATTTGTACTGTGTATCCATTCGAAGTTTCACGAAATTACAATCATGGCGACAAGGATGATTTTGATTTCGTGACTCGCGTAAATTGAAAACTGTAAATTACGTATTTTCCCCAGTGATTTTTGCATGCGTAATAAACGTCCAACGAGTGCGTTGCTGAAACAGGCTGAATTTCAAAGATCAAATTATTGTTTGATTGCGAAATCGTGGAGTGAATCGTGGAGTGTATCAAAAGCATCAACACGAGACAAAAAACATTTCCAAAAAGATGTGTTAGCGATCAATTCGCAAAGTTCAAAATGGCTGCATGATTTTAAATCAAATCGTTGGTTCGAGCAACGCAAATTTTCACCACGCCAGCAGCCTGCAGAGCTAAAAAGTCGAGCAAACACATGTTGGAATTCCGGTGGACGCGTACATACGTGTATTTTATGCCCGAGTCCAAGCACTTTAAACTCAAAAGAACACAACGAATGTACGAGTTGCGGAAAGATGGGACATCAGCGTAATACATGTAAATACAAGGATAATACATGCTAACATTGCCAAGAATACGGACACATTCAGAGTGCTTGATTAAGAGAGCTCGCGCAAAATAAACGCACTCTCAAGATGTTAGACAACGACAGGAACTACGATGAGGACGTCACCAACGACGAGCAAGCACCCAGCTCAACACATTACATAGGAGGCAATGATCATCGCAAGGAATTCTACAAGTTGAATTTTGACGATAAACAATATGTAAACAAACATTTTGAAAGTGGAAATCGTGACGGCGAACCGATTTATATCGATGAATGTGTTAATGGTACGAATGTTAGAATGGAATAAGATACGGATACCCACGACACCCTTATCTCTGAAAAAATATTGCATGAGTATTTCGATAACATTAAGGTTTAGGATACGCTATCAAATTAACGCGGATATGATGGAACTGTTGTGAATCCGATCGGGAAATTGTCGAATTAAAAAGTTCATTTTCGAAATAAAACACGTTTGCTCGATTGTTTTGAATTTTCCGGCAGGGTTCCAGCGCTTTTAAGACGCAAATGGCGTGCAGCATTTGGATGTTGGCCTTTGGGTATTGTTTAAAATCTCGATGATAAAACGACGGTAAATAACGGTGACATTAAAAGTGTACCCAATTACGTTCTAAATAAATATAAAGAATTATTTAGTAATTCTCCGAGCTGCCACAATAAAAGTAAAACTAAAATTTATCTGAAGGATGGCACTAAGACCATCGCAATTAAGAGTCGTCACGTTGCACATGCTTTAAAGCCCCTTATAGAAAAAGAAATCGATCATTTAGTCTCATTGGGTAACTTGGAACCAGACGAAGTTAGTGAATGGGCTACTCTGATAGTGCCTGTTTTTAAAAATAATGGAAATATTCACACTTGCGGCGATTATAAGATTACTGTGAATCCGCACACTATTATGAATAAATATCCGCTGCACACAATTGGCGATATTTTTTCTGCTTTGCAAGGCGGTTTAACTTATACTGAATGAAATCTACGTCACGCATGCATGCGGCTCGAAATAGCAGAAGGTTGCTACGATCCGCTCACAATAATTACTCATAAGAGATGTTTTCGATATAAACAATTACCAGAAGGTATAGCGCCGGCCCCAGCTGACGTACAAAAAAAAATGGATGAATGTTTAGCCGGAATAGATGAAACGGTTACGTATATCGATAATATTTACCGATCGGGTCGTACGAATGAAGAACAATTGAAAAATTTGGAATCAGTGTGTGCATGGCTTCAAGATTGTGGACTTCGCGTAAATATTGATAAGAGTAAATTGATGCAAAAGAAAGTCAACGTACTCGGATACGTTCTAGATTGAGATGGATGACATAAATCTCTTACGAAAATGGACACAATGGTAAACGCACCACAGCCAATGAATGCAAAATAATTATCTTCTTTTCTTGGGTTAATAAATTTTAATGCGCGATTTTTGAAAAACCGATCCGAAAATTCAAAACCACTATATGATTTGGCAAATCAAAAGAAGTTCGTGTGGAATGATATATGCGAAAAGGCTTTTGAATGGGTAAAAAATGAGTTAATAGGTCTGTTCCCGTACTACAATTAATTGCGATTAATTGCAATGAAGCCGTTTTTTGTACTCCGTTTTAGTACGCTTCATTGCAATTAATTGCAATTAATCGTAGTACGGGAACAGACCTAATCTCAACGCAATACCAAACAAGGAGTTAAATAGAACAATACTTGTCACGATTCGTAGAAATTTTGTTAGTACAATCGAACATAGAACACAATATAAACATAAAAAAAAAAAATCTCCACCGTCCTCTAAAAGAGAGAACGATGGAGATTGGGCAACAACCACAATTCAAAAGTTAGTTTAGATTGTTAGTTTAGCTTGTTAGTTTAGCTGTTAGTTTTAGCTAAGTAGTTACAACAAGACAACACGAGTAATCACCGAGCGACACGAACTCAAATAGATATCTACCGAAGATATATGCAAACAGTCTTTAACATGAAAACAATCTGTAGCAAAGCACATGAAAGCAATCAACACCAAGTCACGACAAACAATGATACGCACAACATCACCATAATTACCAACAATGAAATCCCGATCGCGACATGGCCAAAACACAGCGATATCTATGAGATATCGCGAATTGAATTGTTCCGACACAAATTAGCCGACAAGGCAGAGCAACGTATGGGCCGAGCCGTCAATGTCGACGACACCCGACCTAGGCCAACAATTGACCTACATACGATGGATACCGAGCGGATACACGAATTGCCGATTCCCGAATTCAAAGCCACGGATCGAAAGGCGATTAAATTCAATGTAGAAATATCAACATAACTGACCCGAGATACGGAGGATGATCGACATGCACGAAAGAAAACTGAGTTTTGTCTCCAGTAGCGATTTGACTCAAAACTCCACCCTCGTCTTCACTATAAAGGTCCTCGTTGTGGTTCGTCTTCAAGTTAATCTTTTTCTGGTTTAAAAAGACGGATGTAAACGGATGTCATCGTTTCCATTATAGTTTGAGCCGACTTTCCTTGTTTGTCGAGAAACTTCATACCAGCGGGGTAGTCGATTATATTTTACACTTTCATCCAGATTGAGTTGCTTGGTTGACGATAGTTCAAAAACTGATGGCTCGATTAAAATAAAACCTGATATTGATACTTATTATGCGTCTCTAAAGCCATTTCGTTTCATTAAACTACCCCCATTAATAACCTACCTACTCATTTCACGAACTTAATGACCCAACCTGAAAACATTGTACCGTTCAATCGTACAAATCATTTTAAGTGCAAATACGATTAAATAAATATTTGTTGGCTGATGCAGCATGTATAGGGTAAGTATAGGGCAATTCAATTCCGGCACATCACACAGTGCACCATTAGGTTGGCAGTGGTAAAATGTCCTTTCCGAAAACCATCCTGTTGTTCGTTAAGTCGAGAATCGACCAGAGGGGATAGTTTAGCACATATGATTTTTTCGAAGAGTTTAGGAATAGTTGATAAAATGGCAATACCTCTATAATTATGAATTGATCTTCTATCGCCATTTTTGAATATTGGTGTCACGTAGGAGGATTTCCAATACGATGGAAAGTAACCAGAGGAAAGAGATGTATTAAATATAATTTGAAGAGGAGTGATTAGCTGTGTGGCACATTTAATAAGAAACATTGGAGGAAGAAGATCAGGTCCAGGGACTATTTTACTTTCAAGCTCCAAGATAGCTTTAGAAATATCATCTCTGGAAATGGTTATAGCCTCAGCGAAAATTGGTCTAGTTACTCTTGGGGAATGACAGGATGATGAAGTACTTGCTGGATTAAAAACGTCTTGGAAGTTATCTGCGAAAAAGTTGCAAATTTCTTGAGGAGAAGAAGACATTGAGGTGTTATAACACATAGAAGAGGGATAGCCAGTTGTTTTCCGTTTCATATTCACAAAGTCAAAAAAACTTTTTGGGGTTGTGGATTATATTCTCGCCGGTAGTTTTAATGAATCTGTCATATGCTTCGTGAGACTTTTCATGGAATTCTTTGGCCACTGCATTGTATTCTTCTTTAATACGATGGCTAGAGTCGACATTATTTTTTATTGATTTGTAAAGCTTATTGCTATGATTTCTCATACGTCTAAGAGTCTTATCGAGCCAAGGCTCAGAAAGTTTATCCTTTCTCCTAATTTTAGGGACATATCTTTCGACCGCGTCAAACAGAATATTGTAGAATGAATTTACATTGTCGTCAATAGATTGGGATGCAAGCGTATCTGTCCAATCGACATTGTCAAGAGAATTGTGAATGCTATAATAATCAGCATTACGGAAATCGTATACAATGGTATTATTGTACGTTTGAAAGATATTAGAATCAGTAGTGGATAAATCAATAGTAAGAGCAGAATGGTGAAGGCTATTAGAGAAAAGATTCTCCACGTCGATAGTAGGGCTAGCCACTACTTTGTCATAAGCGTTTGTAAATATAAGGTCTAACCAATTACCATAACTATTGGGAGTCGGAGCAACTTGCTGCAAATCATTACCATACAAAGTACTCACAAGGTTAAAATCAGAATTATCAAGATGGTAAATAGGAATAAGGTAATTATCAGTTTCATCAAGAACGAAACGTTAATTAGGGCGATTAAAATCTGCAAGTAGAATAATTTGATCCTCAACGTTCTGAGTTGCCATGAAAGTAGACATAAATTCGCATATATAATTGTAAACAGAGTCGTCAGATCTAGGCGGGACATAAAATAAACCGATATATACCGATGTCCTGTCAAATGATATTCGAATAATTTTATGCTGAAACAATTTTTGAGGGGTTATATTGACAATTTCGCATGAGAAAGTACTGTTAACAGCAAGTAAAACACCACCTCCTCTTGTCTGGCCAGTGGCGACACAATCACGGTCATTTCTGAATATTGTCCAGCTACTATCGAGGATCTCTTCATTAATATGGGATTCATTTAACCAGGTTTCAGCAAAGGCAAGTACGTTGAAATGTCATGATTTGGCGTCAAGGTAGAGTTTATTCAATTTGCCTCTCATACCACTGCAATTGTGGTAAAAAATTCTGAGGCACTTGCGAGAGCACACCTTGTTAGGAGCGATACCTAACGTTATACGGGGGTTTTTGCAAAGAATTTGAAGTCGGATGAATTTCATCCGAAGCTGTATTTGAGAGAGTGGAATTCGGAGGATTATTGATAGAAGACGCCCTGCAGCTAAACTTTGAGGAGATAAGTCCGTAGGCGAACGTCTGGACTCAACGCTATGGATATTCTGGACTGGAATATTTAAACATTCAGTGGTGGGAACTACAGATATGGGCATATTATTATTCTGACGATTCCTAGGAGTTTTCTGCATTATTCGTAATTTGCGGACTGTACAATTATTGGTACATTAGTATATTTTTTTTTTTTTACGGACTGTACAATTATTGGTTACAATATATATATATATATATATATATATATATATATATATATATATATATATATATATATATATATATATATATATATATATATATATATATATATATATATATATATATATATATATATATATATATATATATATATATATATATATATATATATATATATATTGTTAAAGGTAAGGTTCTTTTACCTCAACTCTGATGTTAGTCAAGGTGTTGCACCTTGGCTATTGGTTGTTACGGTCAAAGGTGTTGCACCTAGACAATAACAACGATGGTTTAATTTCAAAGCAAGATATTTATCTTACCGAGTGTTGGTAGTCAAGGTGTTGCACCCTGGCTAATAGTTAAGTGATTTGTCAAAGGTGTTACACCTTGGCAAAACGAGCACGACTTCAAATTGTAGAAATAAAACACACAACTGAATACTGTCGAACTGCTATTGTTTCTTTATTCTTCAGCTTATTTATGTAAACTTATTGCTAAGTTGACAAACACAAAGTTCAATAAAACAAACATAGCCTAATTGCATCAGCAAAATTGACCCGTGAATTAATACAATATGAAAACGTGAATTAATCAGCGAATAATACAATACAATAACAACATACATTGAATAGAGAAATGAATACAATATGAAAACATGAATTAATCAGCGAATAAGTGCAATATAATAATAAACGACCAGTGAAATGAATGAATTGATGCGTAGTCAAATTACGCGTGCAATAAATGTACGAAACAACGACTATTGACTTGACTGTATATCTTTCTACACGATTTAATGCCAACAATGGAATTGAATGAATTTGATGATAATACAATTTGATGTGACCTACATACATATACTTAGTACTAAACATGCTCCCCGCGTTGGATTGAAGGTCAATACCTTCATATGTTTATACTAAAGTCACGAGACTGAGTGCGAGGCGCTGGGATGGGTTTTTTCCGGCTGCATCGAGTTACATCCTTCGTCATCTTGTAACCTAATATGACAATGATGATTAGCGCGAATTAAAGTTTGTGTCACCGAGCTATATATAAAAACAAGAAATATGATTTGATATATTCTTTATTTCCTATAACTCTAGCTTTTAATTCAAACTTCTGGCTAAATACTATTCGTTTACTTATGAACGATTCGTATAATAAGAAGCAACTTGCTCTGCTTGCAGGCAGTATTTATAGCAAGATCAAGACAACTTTATCTATATGAGTTTTATCTCATATTTACAATTCTCATGATTAATAGTATTTGTCATGAACTCATTTCCTGATGGTCTCATGTTTACATAACTATTATTCGTTGCTTATGACCTATGCATTCTTTGCGATAAGAGTGAACAATGGTTATTAACTTATTATTCGTTGCTTATGACTTATGCATTCTTTGCGATAAGAGTGGACAATGGTTATTAACTTATTATTCGTTGCTTATGACTAGTACTCATACATTCTTTGCGATAAGAGTGGACAATGGTTATTAACTCCCCCCGTTGTTAAAACAAAGTGTCCTCACTTTCAATTCCGTTATTTCTTAATAATTGCAAATATAATTTTCTTTTCTCCTTTTCAAATTTTACCCTTTTGTATTCATTGTATCTTTTCATTATTTTGATTATTAAGAAGATTATTATTATTATTGTTATAATGATTGCAATCAAAATTATTGTACTTGTAGTAGGGTTTTTCTCTATAGGTATTAAGAATTTATTTAATGCCTGTATATTTGTAAACTTTAAATTTGATTCTGCTTCAAGTATTTCTAAGATTTTAATTTCGCCGTGCCTGAATTTATGCAATATTTCTTTTATTTGTTCTTCATGATTTTCATATATTTCTTCATTTATCGTTACGTTAATTTTAAATTCGACTAAGTTTATTCCATTTACCTCTTTATCATTTACTGTATGTTTTCCTGACAATAATATAGCATGAGGGTTTAACCTTACAAAATTTGCATTATTTTCCTGTATGAGTTTACATTCAGTTAGCTTATTTTCTAACAAAGGTATAGTACAATTATCTTTCTGTATTTTTTCATAGCATATATTTTTGTTTAGGTATTCTTTACATTTTGTTAACGATACATATTGATTTTGGTATTTCCCAATATAGGGGTACATTACATATTTTCCAAATTTATGTGCTATGGTCACAATTTTATAAAATTCCATTTGTTTAGTTATTATTGGGTATTTATAGGTAAATACAATGTTTTCCTTTACTTTCATTACATAGACTTCGGCATATTCTATTACATTTATTATAGGTATACGAATTATCTCATTCTTTATTAGTTTCTTGATTTCTTTCAGATTTAATATTGAGGATAGAATGATATTGTTCCTAGCAAGATTTATAGCTTCCATCACATTTTCTAAACTTAAGTACATTTCATTTAATATGAAACTGTAGTGGTTTGTAATCGGTTGTAATTTTGATAGGCGTTCGTTGAACTTGTTGTTTATATTCTTTTGTATGTCATTATTTGTTATTAATTGGTTCAGAGCCTTTTTTATTTCTATCAAATCATTGTTATCGGGATTACCTGTTATAAATTTGATTATGGTCCCTAGGAAATCGATTGCTCTCTTATGTCTGTGCTCTTGTAATTGCTCGAGGATATTCTCTATACGCTCTATTGTATGCTTGTCTATCTCTTCTAGGTTGTTATTACTTTTTACTTCCTCTAAGGTTGTCCTATATATTGCTAAGTCTACTATATGGAATAAGAAGTCTGTTTTCTGATACGTATATGCATTATTCTCTTTAATTAATAAAAAATTCTTTCCTTGTACGTTGGTTATATTGATCGTGTTAATTGTCTGTATGGTTCTTGTTAATATTGTTAGTATTATTACTGACGTTATTTGTGGGAGTTTTGTCATCTTGTTTTTTATTTCGTATGTTATCTTTATGGATAATCTTCCCCTTGGTTGACAAAATCGTGTCCCCGCGATCCTCTTGGACGGTATGTTTGGTGAAACGTTTACTTGTTTTATTTCGCTGATTATTTTTCGTGTATACAACTTCGTGTGGCTGAAAGGATTTAAAGATTCTACGTTTATTCTCATGTTGAATCATGGTTTCTTGTGCTGATATCAATAGTTGTGAAATGTCTTTGTATTTGTCTTGATTAAAGTATACGTTTATCGGTTTCTCCTTTGTTACAGAATGAGTTGTGTTATTATACTCGTATAGTGCGTTATATAGTTCATCTTGAGGGTTTGTTTTATTTTGCGTACTGAGTAGTCGTGTAATCTCGATTATAGTTGAGTGTAATCTTTCGATGGATGCATTAGTTGTTGAATGCTGTATTGGTGTCAAATAGTGTTCGATTTTTAGATTATTTAATATACTTTTTGTGATATTACTCGTGAAAATACTCTCATTATCCGTAGTTAAATGTGTTATTCGTGGGAAAATTGTCCTGAAAATTTGATTCAAATGTTCCGCTGTATTTAGTTTGTTTGGTAGGTAGTGGAAATATGCATACTTTGAATATCTGTCAATACATGATATATACATTTGATTGTTCATATAAAATATATCCATTTGTATATGTGTTCCTGGCTGAGTTGGAAGTGGTGTTTTTCCCATTGTATGCTTTTTTGGATGGCGTTCGTACTTATTGGTCAAGCAGTTTTCACATTTATCCGCGTAGGTATATACTTGTTTCTTCATTTCTGGCCAAAAGTATTTTTCCTTCAATTCTTTCACATTATTGTGTTTATTCCTATGTGCCCTATTATGACATTTCACTATTAAATATGTTTGTTTTTCAATATCAGTTTCATCTTTCACGTACTGCTGAGAGAATACTTTTTTATATGCCATGTAATGTTGTTGTATAACATCTTTTATTCTATACCAAATTTCTTGATCCGTATGGAATGCTGTTCGTATCTTGGGTTTCATTATAGTTTTTAATTGCCTTATTATGTATTCCTCTGAGTTAAAAGTTATTTCCCAATTCGTATAGTCCGTAAATGGTTGTGTAAGTTGTACGTTTTCATTCAATCCTTTCCTTAATATGATTCTGTTCTTGAATTCATTCACTATTTTTGGTGTAGTCTTTATTTCTTCGTTTTCTGAGCTCTCTTCCGAGTGGATGCTATGGTCCGTTGAGTTATTTACTTCCTGTCTGCTTAATGCATCAGCTACTACATTCTGGTTTCCTGGTTTGTACAAAAGCTTAGCTCCATATTCCTCTATGAGGTTTTTCCATCGCTTAAGTTTCGTATTTGGGTTTTTGTTAGATATAGAAAATATCAAGGACTGATGATCTGTATAGATTGTCAGGTCCGCAATGCCGTAGAGGTGATTGCGCAATTTCTGTAGTGCCCAAATTATTGCTAATAATTCCTTCTCATTTGTTGAGTAATTTTGTTCCGTTTTACTTAGTGTTCTTGATATAAATATTATTGGCTTTCGTTCCTGGCTAAGTACTGCTCCTATAGCAATGTTACTAGCATCAGTGGTTAATTCGAAGGGTTTTGAATAGTCAGGTTGGTACAATTCCACCTGTTCACATAATTTTTCTTTTATTTTTTCAAAAGCTTTTATAGCCGTCTCATCTAACTCAATTTTAGCATTTTTACTTTTATTCTTTCCTATCGTGGCATTTTCTCCTTGTAAGTGTTTTGTTAGTGGTTTTGCTATTTGTGCAAATCCCTTTATAAATTTCCTGTAATATGAGGCTAATCCTAGAAATCCTCGTAATGATTTTAAATTCTGTGGTAATGGATACTCATTCATTGTCTTTATCTTCTCCGGATCTACTGTAATCTTGTTGTGCCTAATTATGTGTCCTAAATATTCAACTTCGGGTCTGAAAAAGTGAGATTTCTCTTCAGATATCTTCATATTTGCGTTTCTTAATGCATTTACTATTGTCTTAATGTGTTGAATATGTTCTTCGGGTGAGGAAGAATATATTAATACATCATCAATGTAAATGTATGCGAATTTGCCTATGTAAGGTCGCAATATGTCATCCACACATCGTTGAAATATAGAGGGTGCATTCTTCAATCCGAATGGCATACGTAAAAATTCATATTTTGCTCCGTTTATAGAAAATGCTGTTTTCTCAATATCCTCCTTTATTATCTTAATTTGGTGAAATCCTGATTCAAGGTCTATCGTTGAAAAGACTGTTGCTTTGCCTAAATTCTGGATCGTCATATTCACATCCGGAATAGGGTATCTGTCCGTAATCGTATTCGAGTTTAATTTCTGAAAATCTATAACCAAACGTTTCTTGGGCTTTCCTTCATCATCGGTTCCCTTTTTTGGTACTACCCAAACTGGTGAGTTATAAGGTGATTTACTGGGTCTTATTATTCCGTTTTGTAGTAGTTTGTCGATTTCCTTGTTTACAAACTCATTATCGCTGTACGGGTATGGATACTGTTTCGTCCAAATAGGTTCCTTGTCTTTTGTTCGGATGGTTGCTTCAATTGTTGTAGTAAATGGTAGAGTCTTAAGGTTAGAATTATTTCTCATTATCTCCTCAATTCCTTTCTCGTACGTCTTATCATGAACCGTATAGTTGATTTGATGAGTTTCACTATTTGCCTGAGTGAATAATTTAAGTCTCATGTTACCTATGTTGAAATCTACGCGTAATTGTTTAAGCCCATCGAACCCTAATATCGCCTGATATTCCGTTAATTCTTTTAATTCAAAAAATGTGGTTTCAACCCCTAGGATGTTCAATATTCGTTTAAAATGTATTTTTGATGTGCCGTGCATCGTTTTTGTTACAATAGGATGAGATAATTTTACATTTTTTCCTATTTTTACATTTGGACTGATATAATTACTTGTGCTACCTGAATCTATCAACATTAATATTTCACACGGCTTACAATCCGATCTAGATTTTAGCTTTAAATGTGGTAAGCCGTTTATAACTCTAAAAAATTACTGGCGTCGATTTCTTCGCGTTCCCCTGGTATATTGTTTATTAAAGATTCGGTATTATTTCGATTTGCCTCATTCAATCTATGCACTTTTTGTGGATGTCTAAATCTTTGGGAAGATAACTCTCTTTCTCGCTTAAAATGATTATAATTATTTTGGTTGTTATTCTGGAATCTATTATTTCCATTCATATCGTTATTATTTTGCCTGAAGTGATTTGTAGAATCTACTTCCATCGGTTCGGGTCTCGGTGTATTTCTATTGAAGGGATTTCTATTCTGTTGGAAATCATGCCTTCTGTTTAATTGTGGAAATCTATGATGCTGTTGAAAAGGTACTGGACGCGGTTGATAAGTTGTTCGGAAATGACTATCAAGTCCGTGAACTTGGGTGTCATGGAACATGGTTTGTGCTGCTGCATAAGCTTCGCTTAGTGTCCTTGGGTTTTGTCCATATAGCATATTTCTTGTAGCTATACTATTTAATCCTGTGATGAATGTACGGATAGCTTTTGACTCCATTTCAATGGTCAATGCCTTGATTGCTTCATCGTTTCTGTACGTCATTTCGACTTTTGATATGACGAGGTTTAAGTGGACATTAATTTTATTATAAAATGCTTCTATAGTACCTGGACCCTGTTTTAGAGATGACATCTCATTCTCTAAGACATACAGTGGTCTCTTATCTGAATATGTAAGATCTAATCGTTCAATGATTGCATCGAAGTTTTGTTTCGTGTTGTTGTTTATCAACACTTCCGCTGCTGCACCGATAATTTTTGATCTGATTATTAATAATACTTCCCGATATTGATTTGAAGATTGAAAAGATTTTATTGAAACGTGTAATAATGTCACCATTTTCCTCCATGGCCGGTATTCCGTTTCGATACCAGAGAATGTGTGCAGATTTTTAAATATATCACAATTTATTTGTGAATGAGTCCGATATTGACAAAGCTGATCCTCATAGTCACACATGGGACTAGATAGATTCTGTTGCTCTATTTCCGTCAATTTCAGAGTTTGTGCATCTATCGTAAGTTGCATTTGAGACAATTGAGTTTTTAATACTTCGCATTCGGCGGCGAGTCTAGTGATATCCATTTTAAATGGTATTTTACCTATTCTTTGAGGGTTTTTATTAATTCTTCCGTTTTCGGAAATTTTATATTGTGCGTTTACAAATTCTTCTTACTTCATTCAACCTTTATTTATTCCACCTCGTATAAAGGACGGGTGGTGACGAATTCTCGTAAAATTCTGTCACTCTTCTGCAATGAGTCTACTTGTTAATTGTCCTTCTCATATAAATAATGGAAGGGAGCGAATTCTTTTAAAATTCTGCTCGGGTTTCTACAATACCCTTACGGTTTTCAATATTCACTTAATTTTATTTTTCTATCACGCACTGATTTTCCGTATTATAGTTCACTATTATGATTTTTGTAAGATGCTTGTATTTCGCTATTTTCTTCTCAATTTATTTGTTTTACACTTTATCCTCTTTTCACTTATATATGTGAAATTCTTCACGTACCTTGATTTATCTGGAGCTGCTGGCGCTCTTACTGGATCTGTACTATTTTGTCGTGATGATCGTAGTGGAGTCGTGCAGTTTCCGATTCCCCTTGTTTTGAGCCTGAGGAATAAGTTGTGGCTTCTCGAGTGTTGTAATACTTCGCTGGATTACTATGGTCCCTTTGCTGTTACAATTCACTTGAGGTTGGCTGGATACACAGTTGTTGATTCGCAGTTGATATATTCGATTGTCAGGATGCGTGCCTTGTAATCAGTCCTAGCTTATACTTCTGGATGTTGATATATCGTTGCGGGAATACTTGACTTGTGCATCCCGGTTGAGCCCCCAATTAAAGTTTGTGTCACCGAGCTATATATAAAAACAAGAAATATGATTTGATATATTCTTTATTTCCTATAACTCTAGCTTTTAATTCAAACTTCTGGCTAAATACTATTCGTTTACTTATGAACGATTCGTATAATAAGAAGCAACTTGCTCTGCTTGCAGGCAGTATTTATAGCAAGATCAAGACAACTTTATCTATATGAGTTTTATCTCATATTTACAATTCTCATGATTAATAGTATTTGTCATGAACTCATTTCCTGATGGTCTCATGTTTACATAACTATTATTCGTTGCTTATGACCTATGCATTCTTTGCGATAAGAGTGAACAATGGTTATTAACTTATTATTCGTTGCTTATGACTTATGCATTCTTTGCGATAAGAGTGGACAATGGTTATTAACTTATTATTCGTTGCTTATGACTAGTACTCATACATTCTTTGCGATAAGAGTGGACAATGGTTATTAACTCGCGAGTGACAAACTTGTGTATCCGATTGCGAACTGATGTGTGGATGTGGTGTCATTTGGTAACTCAAAATGTTTAAGTACATCGATTTTTTCTTTTAATTTTTCTAATTCATTCGCCTTGTCTTCGTAAGGTCTAGATTGTGTAATCGTTATAGTCATCTTTGCCTTTTGGCTACTATGAGGCAGATCTCCGAGCCGAGTGTAGGAATTGCGGGTGGTAGAATTATATAGTTGGTGGCCGTGAATGATTATTGAACTATGTTTTATGATGCATTCCGGGTCCAATTTTAATAGGCCAGCTCCAGTGAGTATGGTGTGGGTTATATCGTCTTCGCAAATGGTGGTAACTGTGATATTTTCTTTCGTTGCGTATATCCAATGATTTGCACTTTTCAGATGTATCCATATCGGGCTTTGGTTTACTTGCGCAAGTTCGCAATCTTCTAGTTGATTGTAGTATTGCTCGTTGAGCAAATTCAATTCGCATCTATATGCATCAGCTCCCTTTCTATACAGCGGCTTTTGTTGTTCACATAATAGTACTTCTGCTTCTAGTTTGATGCATAAGGTCAGTTCAATTTCTGTCATTGGAGAAAATAAGTCATGGTGTTGATTGACTGCCAGAAAATCTGAAGTTGGTTTTATTGCCAAAATAGTGGAGTTTGAAACTACTGGTATTGGTATCACATGGTATATCGTAAAAATCTCAACATTAGTCAGTGGCAATTGAATTCGGAAAATAATATGGTTATTAATCATTCTTGATCTGATTGACATCAAACTGTAGAATGATGCAATGTCATGTTGTATTATCGGTAGCTGAAGTGTGGGAGGCAAATAGTTTTTAATGCGAGTAATTTCCGCTTTAAATTGGTTTGGGGTCAGTAGCAGTGTACTGATTTTGCTGTGATGTACACTTGTCATTGCATCCAGTAGATCCGATTGAATGTGTTGTAAACGTGCTGACATCAGAGTTAGTTGTGAAGCAAGGATTGTGAACTGCTGAAGGCTCATCAATCTATGAACATCGTTTCCGAGAGTGTTAATTCCATTGGTTAATCGGCTTATATTGTCATCAATTGCATTAAATTTTTGTGAAATGGCAGTTTGATCTGTTTTCATTATATTAATTGTTGAGTCTATGATTGACGTCTGATTCTTCAATAGCCACTTAAGATATTCTTGATTAGTGTTGATGTGTTTTATCGTATGTGACATATTTTCAGCATAGTCAGAATCAAGTACGCCAAACAGCGAGTTTGCCATGTTTCCAATCGCATTGAAGGCACCTCTTTTGTGTCTTTGATGCGATGAAATCAGCTCATTATCAATCTTTGAATCAGTTTCTACAAAACGGAAGTGGTGAATGGTTTCCTCACAACCATGTGCGTGATGTGTTTGGTTACACAAACGGTTGAGTATGTCGATCCCATTTGAGAAGGTAGTTAGCTCGGAAAAATAGGACTGCAGATCATAATACACCACAAGATACCACTTTGATGTCACAAATCTTGTTGTTGCAATACCTTCAAAATGTAAACCAGGTTTCCCTTCAAAATTGTTGACTTCTATTTGTTTTGCTGGTATTAATGGAATAATTAGACAGGTGAACAGCAGAGCAGCTAATGATGTCTTTGGCTCTACACGCGTTTTCTTCTTAGGGGTTATATCGGCTGATGTATTTGCTTGATCGCCAAGTTGATGTTCATGGGGCCTTTTGATGCTGATAGTACTGTCGAGTTGCTCACCAGGCTCAGTTTCTGGTTGTGAATCGTCGTTGATTTCACACGGCAGCGGTGCCAGTTTGTGGATTGGCCGTTTCAAAATCCCGGATGCCGTCTTTACTTCAGCTACTCTTACCAAGCCATGCGTCTTAAAGGCCACTTCATTACAGGAGCGTTATCGTCTTTGATCACAACGATTGTCCCAGGTTTTGCGTTATCTACTCGCTTTCGCCATTTGTAGCGCTGTTGAAGTTCATTCAGGTATTCTGACGACCATCTTCTCCAAAATTCTTGCTTTATGTGGCTAACTAGTTTCCACCGTGTTAATAGACTACCCTTTAAAGGCTCGGCACTTGTATCAACCGCATTAGTAAGTGGTTCACCGATTAGAAAATGTCCCGGAGTTAAAGCTGCGAGATCGTTTGGATCGTTAGACAACTGAGTAAGTGGACGTGAATTTAAAATGGCTTCGACTTCGATAAGTAATGTCTCTAGCTCTTCGTAAGTTAGTGAAGCTGATGCTGTTCCCTTTTGTAGCAACAATTTGGTAGATTTCACAGCAGCTTCCCATAAACCGCCAAAGTGCGGTGCTCGTGGAGGAATGAATTTAAACTCAATTCCTTTCTTGCTGCATTCAGATACAATTTTTTCTTGAGACCTTGTACTATGCATCGTCTCGATCAGTTCACTTAGTTGATTACTGGCTCCTACAAAGTTAGTCGCGTTATCACAGTAAATTGTCTTGCAATGACCTCGACGACCAACGAATCGACGAAGAGCCCCAATAAATGCCTCTGTTGTTAAGTCGCTTACCAGCTCCAGATGTATTGCCTTAGTAGCGAAGCAACAAAATACTGCAATGTAGGCCTTTTGAGGTTTCCTTCCGCGATCCTTGTAATGAACCCAAACGGGCCCACAGTAGTCAACACCTGAGTTTATAAACGGTCGAGCTGGTTGTACTCGTGTGGCGGGAAGATCTCCCATCATTTGCTCCAGGAACTTGGGTTTTCTTTTAGCACACCAAGTGCAGTGTTGAATTATAGACCTTGCTATGTTTTTGCCTCTTACTGGCCAAAATCGTTGCCTAGTTTGAGCTAGTAAACCTTGCGGTCCAATGTGCATATTTTCTTGATGTATGGATGTCATAAGCAAGTTCGTGATTGGATGTGCGTATGGGAGCAGCATCTGGTGTTTCGCGTCGTATGAAAGTGATGAATTTTTCAGTCTTCCTCCCACTCGAATAATTCCTTGATTGTCCAAGAACGGATTTAGCGTACTGAGTGCGCTCGTTGGGTGTACTTCCAATTTCTCGTTAAGCTGTTTTATTTCTGTTTTGAACGACTCCTGCTGTATTGTTCGTACGATTACAGCTAATGCATTTTCTAACTCTTTTGGTGACAAAAGCTTCGTTGTGGATGGTCGCAATGGCTTTTTGCAGTGAGCTATGAATCTCATGCTATATGCTAGAATTCGTTGTAGCTTTCGGAAAGAATTGCCACGATCAATGTTTTGCAACCAATGCCCATTGTCAATCTGCCTGGACAAGTCAGCTTGGTTGGCAGCTGTGTTCACAGCCGCCACATTTTCTGACAAATAACATTTTCTTTTTTCTAAATCACACGTTGCATGTTGTTGATAAGAAGCGGGAGCAGAAAATGTGGCAGCTGTATTCACAGCCGCCACATTTTCTGACAAATAACATTTTCTTTTTTCTAAATCACACGTTGCATGTTGTTGATAAGAAGCGGGCCATCTGTCTTCACTTAAGTGTAAAAACATCGGTCCATAAAACCAAGTGTTACATCCTTTTAATTTCACAGGCGTCAAACCACGTGATAATATATCAGCAGGATTTTCTGACGATCGAACATGTCTCCATTGTTCGGCAATAGAGCTTCCTTGAATGACAGAAATTCGATTTGCAACAAATGTTTGATAATGTTGCGCAGGTGAGTTAATCCAGTTTAGCACTATCTCGGAGTCCGTCCAGAAGTATATTTGAGTGTGTACCAACTTTAGATTCGTTTTAATTCGGTCTGCAAGTTTTGTTGCCAGTGCTGCTGCACATAACTCTAGCCGTGGGAGTGTTTGTCTTTTCAATGGAGCAACCCGTGATTTGGCGCATAAAAGACGTATGATAGTTCTTTTCTCTTTGTTCAATGAACGAATGTAAGCAACTGCTCCGAATGCCTTCTTCGACGCATCTGCGAATACGTGCAGTTGAATATTGTGCGTAGCTTCATGTGCAAAAATATGTCGATTGAAATGTAAGTTGTCTATTTCCTGCAGCTCTTCTCGGAACTGGCACCATTTGCTGTGCATTTCCAAAGGCAAGGCTGCATCCCATTCCAGCTTGAGTTGCCAAAGTTCTTGCAGGAATATTTTGGCTGCCACGATGACTGGGCTCATGATTCCTAATGGATCAAACAACCTTGCAATATCAGATGATATTGTGCGCTTTGTCACAGCACTGCTGTGTTTGCTATTGAATTTGACGTGAAACTCATCTTCCTTGGGGTACCATATTAGTCCTAATGTTTTAACCTTCCCTGGATTGTCATCTTCGAAAATTAACTGGGCTTCTCGATCTTCGAATGGTATCCCGTTAAGTAATTGAGGATGGTTACTACACCACTTGTGCAACTTGAAACAGCCTTCTTGAAGCAATTTTTGTAGCTGATCTCTCATCATCAATGCTGTTGACATGCTATCTGAGCCAGTGAGAACGTCATCTACGTAAAAATCTCGTTCTAACACTTGGGCACCCAATGGATAGCTTGAAACTCTGTCATGAGCTAATTTTTGAAGGCATTTTGTGGCCAAGTATGGGGCTGGCGTTGTTCCGTACGTAACAGTGCGTAGTTGGAAACATTTAATTGGATGGCTAGCGTCATTTCTCCAGAATACCAGCTGATATTTTCTATCCTCTTCGCTGATCAGTATCTGACGATACATTTGTTTGATATCCGCCGTAAATACAAAACGAGGCATCCTGAATCGTAATAGGATCGAAAACAGATCGTCTTGAATGGTGGGTCCTGCATGCAAGAGGTTGTTGAGAGATAGTCCTGAGTTACTTTTAGCTGAGGCATCGAAAACTACTCGCAGCTTTGTGGTACTACTGTCGAGTTTTAGCACACTATGATGTGGAAGATAGTACACCGGACCTTTCAAACCACGAGTGTTAACTTCTTCCATGTGGTTACGTTGAAGATATTCGGTCATGAACTGAACATACTGTTCTTTTAAAGATCGGTCTCGCTGAAGTCTTCTTTCAAGCGATAAGAATCTTTGCATTGCTATCTCCTGTGAATCTCCAAGCCGATTGGGGTCGTCGGAAAATGGCAGGGAAACAATGAAACGACCATTGACATCCCGTTTCACAGTTTGGTTGAAATGCGACTCACACTTCTTCTCTACCGAAGTTAGCGTAGACATACTGGAATCGACTTCTTCGAGTTTCCAGAAACGTTCTACAATCCCGTTCAAATTTTCATCTTCGCTGCAAACTCCACATACAGCGGCTGATATAGATGCTTGTTTAGTTTTTCCAACTACTATCCATCCAAATATGGTGTTTTGAAGAACTGGAAGATCTTTCGCCATTTTTATTTGACCTATCGATAGCAGCTCATGATAAAATTCTGCTCCAAGTAGCAGATCGATTTCTTCGGATTTGTAGAAGTCTGGGTCTGCTAGTTTGATATTCTTTGGAATAGGCCATTTAGAAACATCAAATGTTTGTGCGGGCTGTGGTGGTACAATATTACCGATAACAAAAGCTTCAACTCGTGCTGAATAATCACAGAGAAGAGATTCCATCAATACGTTGACTCTTGCTTGACTTTGAGCCTTGTTTCCTCCAACACCTTGAATATGCAGCTGATCACCTTTTGCGATAAGTTTTAAGCACTTCACCATTTTCGTTGTGATTAAATTGACTTGAGAGCCTGAATCCAACAGTGCTCTACACTTTACGGACTCTCCTTTACTATTCATGATTTTTACTACCACCGTACCAAGGAAAACATAATTCACCTCATGTCTATTTGTTGATGTGGCCACCGTGGATGGAAAACTCAAGATATCTTCAGGTTCTGCATTTGTTATTCTGCCTGGGTGTGACGCTTTCATCGCCTCTCTATTATCTGAGTGAATGAGAGTATGATGTTTTAACTCGCATTTTGTGCAACCGCGAGAACCGCAATTAACTGCCTTGTGCCCTGTTCTTAAGCAGTTTCTGCATAAATTATGCTTATTTATGATCTTAACTCGATCAACAATCTTAGCTCCCGTGAATATCTTACACACGTGAAGAGCGTGCTTATCTTTGCACAATATGCACTGTTTGTTTCCTCTTGAATCAGTAGCACTTGCTGTCAACGCTTGAGCAACTCCCTGTTTTCGATACCGATCATCTATTCTGCCTTTGCTTCCCAAAACTTCAAGTGACTGGAAGCGCAACTCGAGGAAGTTCAGAAAATCATCTAAATTCTGAAGTTGTCTCGGGTTGTCAAGCGATTGTTCATACAAAGTATGTGTGGTCTTATCCAGCTTTTTCACCATCCAATGAAGTAATAGCGGGTCCCAACCCTTTGTTGAGACACCCAGATTCTGCAATCCTAATAAACATTCTTGCGTTGTATCGTGCAACGTCTTGAGCGATGCAGCAGATGGATAGTCATTGGCATGAGATTGCTGTGATAGCAACTTGTTAACAAGTGCCGATACTTGCAGACGCGGATTATTATAGCGTTCTTGTAAAGTCTTCCAGGCAATGGCATAATTATCCTCCGTTATTGTCAGATGTCTAATTAATCTTTCAGCTTCACCAGATAGATTTGTTTTAAGGTAGAACATCTTTTGACATCCAGGTATGTCTTGGTTGTGTACCATTTGGCTGAATAAATCTCGGAACTGCTGCCAGTACAAGTAATCTCCATCAAATTTTGGAAGTGTTACCTTCGGCAGCTTAAGTGGACTATGCATACCCTGATTCGTTCCCATCACAGTGTGTGGAACTGCAGTTTGTTCGAGGTTCATGCCAATATCAATGAGAGCCTCTTGCACTTGCGCTTCATACTCGGCGTAGATATGCTCCTGATATCCGTATGTACTAGGGCTATCGGTCGATTCCCATATCTGACGATCGTCTTGCTCGATGTCACTCCAGAGCTGTTTGATGCTGTCAAACTTTACTCCGTAATAATGTTTAGACTGCTGGCCATCAACAGTTGCCAGCAGCCTCTTCAACGTTTGAAAATTTCGATTTTGCTTTCTAACAACTCGACGAATGGTTTCTGATATTTCTTCGTTTTCAGCTTGCGTGACTTGGAGAGAGGTTTCAACTTGGAATTTAGGTCGAACGTCTGAACCATGTCCATCATGTTGAACTAGCACTTCCTCTCTATTTTCGTCGATTCTTACTTCAATTTTTGAATTGAAATGAGCTCGATACGTGTTGTAGATGCCTTCTATTTCCTGATAGTAATTGGAAATAAAGTATTCGTGTTGTAGATCTACATTCTTCAATGAGCGAATCTCTGTGTCTACCGCCTCGAATGCATTCCATGCATTATCTAAACGCTTTAAACGCTCTTTGTAATAATCGACGGTCTTTCTCTCTGAACCATCCTTCCGATAGTTCACGACAATTCGTTGAATCTCCTTCCCGTTCTCTTCTTGCTGAACGGTGAGCGATTCCATTCTTAACGTCGCACTGGATATTAAACCTTGAAGCACGCGTTGCTGATGGTACTAGCCTTGGCTCAGCTTTCTGCTGTTGGATCTAAGTGTAGCACTTAGGTCCCTGCTCGGGCGCCAAATGTTAAAGATAAGGTTCTTTTACCTCAACTCTGATGTTAGTCAAGGTGTTGCACCTTGGCTATTGGTTGTTACGGTCAAAGGTGTTGCACCTAGACAATAACAACGATGGTTTAATTTCAAAGCAAGATATTTATCTTACCGAGTGTTGGTAGTCAAGGTGTTGCACCCTGGCTAATAGTTAAGTGATTTGTCAAAGGTGTTACACCTTGGCAAAACGAGCACGATTTCAAATTGTAGAAATAAAACACACAACTGAATACTGTCGAACTGCTATTGTTTCTTTATTCTTCAGCTTATTTATGTAAACTTATTGCTAAGTTGACAAACACAAAGTTCAATAAAACAAACATAGCCTAATTGCATCAGCAAAATTGACCCGTGAATTAATACAATATGAAAACGTGAATTAATCAGCGAATAATACAATACAATAACAACATACATTGAATAGAGAAATGAATACAATATGAAAACATGAATTAATCAGCGAATAAGTGCAATATAATAATAAACGACCAGTGAAATGAATGAATTGATGCGTAGTCAAATTACGCGTGCAATAAATGTACGAAACAACGACTATTGACTTGACTGTATATCTTTCTACACGATTTAATGCCAACAAT
>CANBKX010000074.1:0-22074 GCA_947369275.1 Nemotelus nigrinus
TACAAAAGTTCAAGTCAATTTGAAAGCAAAAAAAAATTACTAATTTCTTTAATTCTTTTTTTAAATTATAAAAAAAGGTAAATTGAAAACATATTACAGGCTAAATATATGGCGAAAGTTTTTCAATAGCTCGAGGTTGAGGATATAATGCATCTTTTAGCAAATTAAATAGGTAATACTACAATAAAAATAAGTTTCTCATATAATTGGCAATAAAAGTGCCTAATATAGTTACCTTTTACAAACAGTTAACTTGGTTGCTAAAACTCAATAAGATCCTCAATGAAAAAGATTACCGCAGCAAATACTCTATGGTACAATCACCTTAGTTTTGGTTTTCCACTTTAAAATCCATATTAAACGGGTAAATATTAACTTTTGGAAACAGAATCTATTCAATACGCTCTCACATTAAAGAGCTTTATGTTATAATTTACTTTAAAAACTATTTTTTTTACCAATGTTTAACCGACAGTATTAATAGATACTGACAATACAAAAAATACACGTCAAAAGAGTTATAGCAGGTGCGTTTTTTGCGAAGAAGACGTAAAAAAACGCACCATAGAAATAACATAGGCGAAAGCAATCAAGTGGTCATATCACCCAAAGCACCTGAACCGAGAAACTCACTTTGCGAAAGTAAACCCAAAGCAGATACAAAAAAACCGCTCTGGAGAAAATTGCACAACATATTCTCCATATCAACATCACAATAACTTGCACCGTACATACTCCATGCGAAAAAAGCATAAAAGGCATCAAATTAGAAGGGGAACGACTCGTAAGAAAAGAAGCAGAAGAGAATCTATAAATTCTGTAATGTAGGTCATGAACTTAATAGAGACGCAGACGACTTTTCAGCGTCAACATAGGCGTCCCAAGCAATCAAGTGGTCATTTCATCAAAGCACCAGAACGGAAAAACTACGTCTTTTGGGAAAGCAAACTCAAAGCAGACACGAAAAGCCGATCTGGGGAAAATTGCACACGAAAAAATTTTACTTATACTGTTCTATTCCCCACATGAACATCACAATAGCTTGCACCGTACATGTGTGCATGTGAACAAAGCAGAAAATGCTTCAATTCGTAAGGGGAATGGCTCGTAAGAAGAGGAGCAGAAGAGAATCTACAGATAAATCATCAGGGGGAACAGTAACATAACAGAAGACGCGGATACTTTTGCAGCGTATCAAGTTCATTCATTAATAAAGATTTTCGGGTTGTTCAGCGGGTGGATGGGACAAGGGTTTTTTGAATTTTTCTATCACCAAGACGCGGTGAACTGAGCCAGCGTCCGCGATGATATTTGAGTACATTGATTGTAAAAATTTTGTGGGCATCATTTAGACAAAGCGTCTAAGTAGATCGATGCGAATACAACGAATTTGAGCATTGAAGCAAGATCACTTCAGTGTTCTGTACAGTATATCTCAATGAACTGTATGTTTTGAATTGTAGTAAAACCATAGTTTGTAGTAAAACGTTTGAATTTCATTGTGTAGCTGTAAATTTAACATGGAAGCTCTGTAGTTAGACTGTTATAAAATAAAACCATTTGATTGATAGTAGCGATTGAGTTTTGACTTTTGTAAGAAAATAAATCTTATTACTTTGACTGTTAAATATTGATTGTAAATCTTTTGGTTGTTTCATATTGATTATTTAATCAAATTTGTGGATTAGCAAGAGAAGCACTGCTTCCTTTGCGTACATCGACGAGCCGCCCCTGGTACGAACTCTTTTTTAATGATCTTGGCAACCTAGGTGAGCGCTACCGTGCCTGGTTAACCGGTTATCTTTGCACGTTAATTAGAAGAAAATATGGCAAGTAGTTTCAACATGTCACACAGCTGGCTAAATAATTGACTTATTCAAGTCGAAATGTCAGAATCTAATCATTTCAAAAAATGGTTTCGACAACTGGCCGCCTCGCTCGTGTGACTTGACTCTATTAGATGTTCTTTGAAGTAACGTCAAGTCATTGGTTTATAGTCCACTTTTCGGAACTTCTCGGAGCACACTTTTCCACCTACCCTGGAGTCTGGTAAATAAGTTTGTGTACATGTTTTTATGAGCCTCTTAAATATGGAAAAACAACCTCACAAATATTCCAAGTCGCAATCAAAATCGGCTAAAATAAACATGCCGTTAAGAAAGAGGATACTGTTAGTTACAAATGTTTAGATCAATATATTTCAAAAACGGTTATGATGATTACAAGAAAACGTTATCAGATTTTTTTGTAGGAATTTGTTTAAGCTACAAACACATCATTTTTCTGAAGACGTGACCGTTACTGAGATATTTAGGAAAGTTAATTTGTGGTGACCTTTGACCCCGTATCAATGTTCATACCAAAATTCAGCTTTTCCCTAATTTTTCCGAAGTTTCGCCTTTTTTATGTCGAATTTCACTGGATTATTATATCAGCGATCTGCAAACTTAAGAGATGCTCAGATCCAATACCGAACGCGAAATTACTGAAATATCGTCTATGCTGTGCGGTCACAGTGTAAGGTTCGACAGTGGCCTCTTCTGCTGACAAAACGCTTTAGTGCACCTGAAGGCATCTGTTGTCAAATCACTAACAACTTCAATGTGAACGGCCTTTGTTGAGAAACAGCAAAATATTGCAACGCACGCCTTTTGAGGTCGCTTTCCTCTAATCTTGTAGTGTATCCAGATCGGACCGCAAAAGTCCACACCAGCATTCAAAAATTGTCTAACCGGTTGAACTCTTTCTAAGGGCAATGGTGCCATAAGTTGGTTCAATAATTTCGGCTTCGATTGGTGACAGCGTATACAGTGATTCACTACTAACCGTGCAGCATCTTTTCCCTTAATCGGCTAGAATCGCTGCCGCATGTGGGTGCGTAAGCTTTGAGCTCCAACGTGGCAGTGGGTGATGTGAGTGTGAACCATGAGCAGCCTGGTGATGTCATGAGCATAGGGTAACAGCATGGGGTGCTTAGCATTATATGAGATGGATGCTTGTTTCAGCCGCCCTACTACTCTTATAATCCCATTACTGTTGGGAACGGGAGTAAGGGTATTGAGTTTATTATTCGCATTGACATTGCCTGTGCACTTAAGCTGTTTTAGTTCGTCTCCAAATCCTTGTTCTGGAGCTTCTTAAATAATTTTTGTTAGCGAGCTTTCTAGTTCCTTGACCGTTAGTCCTGACTGTAATTTCTTCTGCTGACGACAATTGTGTACAAACCTTAAAACGTAGGCTATTACTCGTTGCAAACAACTGAACGAGTTGCGATGGTTAATTGAACTGGTCAACTACGAAGGTTCAAGCGTAGCTGACAGAATCAGTTTTGCTTGTTTAACTTCTAAGTTCGTCTCAGAAATTGTGGGTTTGAAACTCAATGATGATTCTGGAGCATGAAGGAATATAATTCCATAGAACCACGTAGTGTATTCTTTCAACACCTTTGCTGACACTCCTCGCGAAGCTAAATCAGCCGGATTTCGCTTTGATGGGACGTATCCCAATCGCTAGCTAACGTGTTTTCTTGAATGGCTGCATTGCGATTGGCTACAAATATATAATACCTTGATGGTGATGAATTGATCCGTGCCAGGACTATTTCAGAGTCTGTCCACAGATAACAAGGTTTATGGTTGCACCCGGAACACAAGCTGAGAGAACAACTTAGCTGCACATAACTTTAATCGTGGTAAGGTGATGGTCTTTATTGGCGCGACCTTTGACTTCGCGCACAATAGCCTGACAATAATGGTTCCAGCTTGTAGCTTGGTAGGTATGTATAACGCGGCACTGTATGCCTTTTCTGAAGCAACCGAAAATGCATGAAGTTCGCTTGTTTGAGCTACCTCTCGTGAGAATATGTGTCGTGGGATTTGGATATCGTTAAGCACCTTGAGGTCATCACGGTATTCAAGCCAAGCTGCATGCATCTCGATTGGTATCGCGGCATCCAGTCCAATTTGAGAGTCCACATTTGCTCCAGAAATATCTTAGTCCTTGTTACCACTGGGCACAACAGGTCTAGAGGATCCAATAAATGTGCTATGTCAGATATATCTTTCTTTTGGTTACCTTGCTTGGAAATTCCCAATGAGTGCTAATTCGGAAGTCATCTGATTTCGGAAGCCACGTTAACCCCAACGCCTTCACAAAATTATCGTCAAGATCATCTAAATTAAGTCGAATTGCTTTGGCTTGAGCTGGTATGTGTGAGAGCAATTCAGGGCAGTTTGAGCACCACTTGCGTAGTTTGAATCCTCCATCCTTAAGTACATTGATCAGCTCTGTATGTATAACTAATGCCTTGGCTACTGTATTTACTTCAGTCATCACATCATCGACATAAAAATCTTCTGTGAGAACTCTAGCGGCTGACGGACATTGTGCGGCATGTTGCGTTGCTAGTTCTTGAAGACAATTTGTTGCTAAGTATGATGCTATTGTTGTTTCGTACGTAACGGTACACAGTTTGTAGTATCTGAACAGTTTGGTTGGGTCCTCTCACCAAACAATCAACTGATACTTCCTGTCTTCGTCATCAATCAATATTTGACGGTACATTTTTCTACATTAGCTGTGAAGACGTAACGTGGAAGTCGAAATCGAAGCAGAATCGAAAAAAGTTCATCTTGTTAGGTAAGACCATTGAGAAGTATATCTTTCAGTGAGATGTTAGTTGATGTTTTCGACGATGCGTCAAAAACTACCCGTAACTTCGTGGATGTGCTTTCACGCTTCATAACGCAATGATGTGGAAGAAAATAATGTGGGTGTTGGATTTTCTCCAAATTACACCCTTCCATGTGCCCCAACGTAATGTATTCAACGCATAAACTCAATGTAGTGACGTTTCACATCTGGGCTTTTTGTGAGTCTTCGTTCTGAAGAGTGAAATCGCCTCTCTGCGATATCTCTTGACTCACCTAGTTGGCTGGGGCTATCAGCAAATGGAAGTTTAACGATGAATCGACCATCTTTTTTTCTTTTCTGCGTTTGTTGATAGTGTTCCTCACACTTTTGCTCAGCGGAAGGTAGTGTTTTCGGATTCTTCTCTGGTTCTTCCAATCTCCAGAAACGTTCCACTTGTATGCTGAGTTGAGCGTTTTCGGGGTTGGCGATTCCACATGTTATATTGCGCCCTCCTTCATTAACTACACGTCCGGCAATAATCCATCCAAGTAAAGTGTTGTGCAAGGTTGGTAAATCAGGCCCCAGACGAATCTGGCTTACTGATAGCAGTTCAAAATAGTGCTCGGCTCCTAATAGCATATCTAAGTGCCTTAGTTCGAAGAACTGAGGATCAGCTGATTTGACGTTATTAGGAATCGGCCATTTCGTAGTATCTATGAAAAGTCCCGGTTGCTGACCGACGATTTAAGGTACAACGATTGCTTCGACTGTTGTAGAGAATACCGTTGTCTTTAAATTAAGCAGCACATTGACTCTATGTCTCATAAAATTCAGCTGCGAACCCGAGTCAAGCACTGCTTGGCACTCTATCACAGAGCTCTCTTGGTTTATTAACTTGACGATAGCTGTGCTAAGTAAGACGGTTCCCTTCATTTTTGGAGTGATTTGTCGCTAAAACTGTTTTAGCACTTGAAGTTGGTATGCCATTACATTTTATGCTGGATAGAGTAAGCTCACCATTCTTTGACATTGAATTAACGAGATGAATCAACGTATTGTGTTTTTTTGAACATTGTCGGCATCCACGTGATGTACAGTTGGAACTTGAATGTCCTTTCCGCATACAGTTGAAACACAATTGGTGCCGTTTAAGCAGACTGATTCTCTCGCGTGGACCTTCACTCAAAAATATTTCACACATGTGTAATGGGTAAATTTGCTCACAAATTACACACTTGGTTTCAGTTGCGGCTAGAAATGACGACAATTTAGGTTGTCTTATAATTGAATGTGTTTTTCCTGATACAACCTTTATTGCCCTTTCTCCAAGTGACTCAAGTGCCCGGAAACACAATTTAAAGAAGCCTAATATTTGTTTGATGTTGACCAATTCCCGCGGAGAACATAGTGATTGCTCAAATGATGCATGAGTGGTTCTGTCAAGTTTTTGGATAAAAAAAAATACCATTATCGGATCTTATGACTCAGCTGACACTCCTAGGGTATTGATCCCCAGAAGGCATTCTTTGGTGATGTCATGAAGCTTCTTAATGGCGGACGCATCTCCATCTGGAATTCGCTTCTGGTTAAATAGTCTGTTTAACAATGCTGTTACAAGCAACCTTTTATTGCTGTATCGATTGTTAAGTATATTCCAAGCGCCTTCGTTGCTCTCACTGGAGATAGGCAAGTGGTTGACTAAGGCTTTGGCTTCTCCACAGAGGTTACTAGTCAAATAGCACATTTTTTGATTGTTGCTAATGGGTTGGTTGTGAATAAGCTCTATATATAAATTATGGAACTGCGTCCACTCTAAATAATTAACACAGAAGACTGGCAGCGTTATTTTTGGTAGCTTTATTTGACTCTGGTTATTACGAATATCTATTTTCTGAGCCGGCTCATCTGATGCTCGTTTCTGAAGAGGCACAATCGTTTCTTGTGTCCAGAAGTGTAGATCACGACAAGCTTCTGGCGTGTAGTTGCACAGTCCCATATGGATTGGTCATTCTACTGCAATTCATCCAAGTATTGTAGCAGCAGCCTGATTTGAAGTTCGAAGTATGACTTTGAGTGCACTTCGTCTACTCTTGATTCTATGGTCTAAATCATCTGAGTAAGCATGTTCATGTAGGCCCTTTGTTTACGAATTAACTTCGTTGTTTTCACTTCAACGCACACTTCATTTGCATTGTAGTTCAAATCAATTTTCGTTTTCAATGATTGCTGTCAATCACTAATGTATGCGATAACAGGGAGCTTGGTAATCATATCATGAGACATTGTCTTCTGTAATTTTGCTTGCCCTTCACGAAGTATTTCTGATAACTTTATGTAGAGATTTGCGATCTCCTCACAGTACTGGCTGGAGAAGTAAGGGTGCTCGGGGTTTTTTTTCTTGAAATGCCAAAATTGCCTCTTGATTCTGCTCAAAACTTGCCCAATATTTTTGGACTACTGCCTTTTAGAGGATGAATCCTTTTTGAAGTTGGTAAACATTTGCTCCAACTTTTCTCCCACATCTGCTTGCGCGGAGACTAACTCTTCCATGGTGCCGAATATGACGCTACGAAATCTTATTCAAAATCACGTTGGGGTCACCAGATGTTTATACCGCGACCAATGCTTTTATTGGCCGCCGGAGTAATATGATGCTTTACCACACTACCTTCGTTTCGAGTGATGGCACCCGCAACGATCGCTTAGTTATGGACGTCGAGTGATACACCCGAAAGACAATACTAATTAACAATGTCAGAGTTGAACTGGCCGTCTAAATAGTACAAGCGTTTCGCTAGACTATTTACGTTTCGAGTCGTACATCCGAAAAACCTGCAAGTTATCAGAGCCGAATGTTACACCCGATCCAATTACTTGACTGATTACCTGAATGTTATTACTGGTTAGTAAACACTTCAACTGACTACTCAGCTGTTAGATACCGATTGATAAAAAGAATCACTGACCAAGACCAAGACTTACTATTTTATTTTCGATTCATTTCGTATATACTAAACATTTTATGACCTTATTGTTGTTTCTAAATGTAAAAATTGAAATATAATTTTAGGTGTCCGGTCATGCCTTTGTCGCTTCGAGCGCGGCATTGATGAATGTGCACGGAAAATTGGAGTTTCATCTCAAACATCTTCATGCATTGTTTTGTTTACAATTTTTTTTAAAACAACTAAAATCATAGTTCAAAAAATTTAAAATAATATTTTGAAAACAACTGGAATACCCGGTAATTTCGTTTTTATTTTCATCCTTGTTATTTACAATCTTTAGTCGTTCATAGCGTTTGGAACGTATTTACGTATAGAAAAAACTTAGCTTAAAAAATGCAGAATATACATACCTATTCATCGAGGTGAACATAAATAAACATTAATTCTTGTGTCTAATTGATAACAGCTCAGTTTTGAATCATTTATGTAATTTTTGAACATGATAAGGTGTATTATTTCTGTAGCACATAATGTCCAGTAGCACATTTTATTTTATGCATTTTTGTGCACATCAGTGGCGACGGATGAAATATCAATGGAGGGAAGCCGAATAATTTACCACCGTTTTATCTATGAAGCATTTCACGTGAAGCGGACAATGAAAAAAGTCGAGGTTCTGGATTTCGTTCATATTGTGCATAATGGTACTTCTAGAAGACATGAATGTGGATGCACAAGTTTTTGTTTCTATGAGGTTTAGTTGCCGAGTTATGGGCTTCTGAATAATTGACGAAATTGATAAAAAGGTTTTTTTTTGGAAGCGTATTCTGAGATTCAAAACAAAATCTAAAAACATTAAACATATTGATTGGCATAGAAAATTAGCTTTTCTTTTTAATTTTGGAATTAGATTTGTAAAACAATTTTTTTTCCTGTGTGGAACGATCGAAATTTTCTTCCATTTTCGAACAATTTGCAAGCCGACCCAGCTGTGAATGCAAGGAAACAATTGCACTGCACGTTTGAATTTATGTCTCATTTATTATATCAATTATACCCAAAAAAGTTAACGTTAACCTTTTTCTACTTTCAAAAGGAAATCACCTCCAGGAATGACAACAATCCAAAATTATAATATGAAAACGATTGTATATGTAAAACATAGGGAAAAATGATTAATAGATTGAAATGCCTGCAAACATTGACAGCATGTGAGATTCAATGATGATGAAAGTTTTTGAAATAATGTTAAATGATTGATATATTGCATCAAAATGAGAAAAAAACGACTTGCACAAAAAGCAAGAATACATGTTTTAAATTATTTTTTTATTTCTTTTAGGAAATCAGCCAAGTTTAATGTTAATTTAGAAGACACTAGAATTTCAAAGAAGTAGTCTTCAAAAATATGCTAAACTAGTGAGCATTCTGGGGGATATTCTAAGTTAAGAGCGTAAAAAGTTTGAAACATAATATATAATGCCTTTAAAAGCGTTCCTACTTGCTATGAAATATAATTAAAACAAACCAAGAACACTCTAAATTGGCCCAAATTTCCAACAGCTACTATGAGTGGTTGGACGTTTATGCCTTTCTGCACACAAAATTGTTTTCTTTCATTTACAGCTGCCGGAATACAGTGTCTGTTCTAATATTAAAGATTAAAGAAATATTAAAGAAATATCAATTTGATATCATTTGCTTCACTTACAGGAATATAAATTATAATGGCCTTTTGGAAAACCAGTATTGAAGGTTTCCAGGAGTTCTTTTTCCAACATCGCACAATAGCTGGTGTCAATACACAGCTCAAAAGTTTTTCAAATATATAGTTCCTTGAACCTGTAAGAATGAAATCAATATTTTATTATCACATTAAAATTTTTTATAAAACATACCATCTTTAAGTGTCTGGTAATTCTCTGCTTTATTTATGACTTTCAGACCTTAAATATTTTGGACGTTCCTTTTGAAATTAGGAGTAATTTCTTTGTGAAAATTTTTCATTTAGTAAAGAACAAGTTGGTTTTTGAGTATATTTTGCCTCAAGGTCCCATTCAAACTAGGAAAGCGTTAAAAAAAATTCTGCTCTAATTTCAAACTTATCACTCGGTACTTAACAACTTTTTTCGAATGGGATTTTTAATAATGGCCACTCCTTGAAAATATTTTTAGATTTATCAAATACGTGCTGTTTTTGCAATGAAAAAGATTTTTACCATTTATCGAATGCTATTTTTTCTGGTCCTGAATTGTATTTCAGCCACATGTAGGTTTGGAGACTTTCCTCACAGACTTTTTTGTCAAGATGTAAATCAAAATAACAGGTTATTCAGTTTATATTATTATACTTGAACTACGCAAATAATACTGTAGTAAACTGAATATGCACCAAACAGAATGCACATCAGGATAATATTGTATGTACAACGAACCTTGTTTTAATTTTTCCTTCTCTGTATTTGATTCTGATGTCTTCGATTCCGTAATATTTTTGCGTTTCAAATTATAACGATTCTTCAGTAAACCGTGCTAAAGAATAATACTTTTCAGCTAACTTTCCTCGTTGACCGTTAATCTTTAAATAAAATTCCTGAAGATTCACATTTAAAATAATTATAGTGACTTAGATTTAGACAGAGAATGCGCTTTGTTTTCTTCTTGGGAAGTTTTTAATATTTCATCCGCTCCTGCTTTGTAGTCATTTTCTTTGACTTGACGATTTGTAGTTATCCATTGTTCGCAAATAATTTTTATAAAATTTTGTTGGCTTTTTTTGCTTAGTACACCATTTTCCTCAAATTTATGTAGTGTGCGTGACATCCTTAAAGAAAAGTTTAGCCTAGATCCCCTATTCTATGAAACCGTTGACCAAAGATGCAATGTGCATAAAAGTAGGACATCAAATTGAACAATTCAATATTTTGCAAGCTAAAAACAGTACCATTTCATTGAATCTCAGTAACTGTTTTAATAAATTAATTTATTGTGGATATGATAAAATTAACGAATACTATAAGTGTCCTCAAACGAAGTAGCAATATTTCAAAAAAATGATGGTAATAGCTGTCTACGTATTAAATTTGTGGAACTACTTTCTTATAGAATATTTACGTTAGCTGATGTTGAAGAAGTGCTTGCCAGCTACCGACTGCGAAAACTAAAGTCTAATCCTGTATCTGCTAGCGGTGTGCGGAAACCCTATAAAACAACCTTATTCTCAAATTCACAAAACAAAAATTATACACACTACACTCAGAAAAATGTCACTTTTTTCAGAATCACTTTAAATCAAAAGTTGATATCACTTTGAAATAAAAAGCGAACCTTGTACGAATTCCACTTTATTATAAAAATTTTCTTTTCAAATAAAATTTTTTCATCATTGAATTAAAAAGAAAACGTATATGGCGCCAAATCATATTTGAAATTTTTTGAATCAAAAATGTTACCATTTTTGTAATTTTGTTTGATTTCTTTACTGAGCGATTATGTCATTAGATTTCCAAATGGAAATGATCCTGCAATGAAAATTTTGTTTTGTTTTGAGGATAGTAACCCTAAAATTCTTTTCACCCGTATAACTTCCAGCGCAGTGATTTAATCGAAACGAAATTTACTGGTTGGGTTTAACTTAATGTGAAGCAGAATTGGTATGTATTATGCTTTGCTGTTGATACAGGCTAACCAGCATAAATAAATATTGCACCAACAGATGCTTCAGACAACGTTCTCATATGCAAAGCATTTGCAATAAAAATAAGGAATCAATTTTTAAATTTTTCGAGTTTTGAACATTTTTCGGATGGCAGCCTCAAACAACGTTTAACCGCTGAAACCTTCGATGAAATCCTGCGAAGAGAACGAAATTCAAAGGATACGTTGATTTGAGTATGAGATTGTTATGGTAAACTTATTGCTGCTTCGTTCGGAAAGTGTTGCCAGCACTGAATTATATGTGTTATAGTTGAGTTTTGTTGCTTTGGATAAGGAATGGTTGATATGATTCTAAAAAACAGTGTATTACGTCTTTCCACAGTTTTTTGTCACTCAAAGACAATTTCTTCGAAAATTAGTTTTCTAGCGGTTCAGGTGCGCTAGAGTTTTGAATTTTTATCTTAATTTTTATAACTTTTTATAATGGCCCAGTGCTGTGCCTCCGCGTGTGACAACAAGTCCGATAACACTCCTTTCGTGGTTTGCTCGGGTTTTTGTGAAAAATAATTTCACGCTGGATGTGTAGGCCTAAATGGCCGTATTGGCGACTCACTCAATAGTACCTTAGGGCTGCACTGGTTTTGCTTCCGCTGCCGTCCTTCGTCAATGGCTCATTTTGTATCTAAATTACAAAATTCCAAAACGTGCCTCGAAGACGTTGCAAAGGTCTTAGCTGCTTACGAGGAAAAAGTAAAACTCTTACTTAACGCTATTAATCTTCTACTGGATTTTGTGATGCCTGCCGCTGCTCCTACGTCATGTATTTCTGGTGTAGCTGATGTTCCTTTGGTCGGTGTTTCAATGCGGAATAAACAAAAGGCTCGCGCACAAGCTGCTTCATGTGCCGAGCCTGCTTCTTCTGTTGCCTCGACTGTTGGTTCACTTCAGCCGTTTCTTCCTCCGGCGCATGATCTTCCTGGACCTTTTATGGGACCGCCGGGACGTCTTCGGCCTCCTCGTGCCTCAACAGTCCCTCATCTCGACGTATCTGCTAGGAACGCTGATGCTGCTTGTGTTGCCTCATCTATTGCTTCTTTGCAATCGAGTCTACCTACATCTCAATTACATGCTGCTGTTAACGACTCCGTTGATGATCTCGGTTTGCATGTTGTCGCGCCTCTTCTCCAAATTTTTGTATCGCGATTTGCTTCTGAAACTTCTGTGGCTACAGTCGAACGCTACATCTGCAAGAAGCTTGGCCTCACTCCTCATATTTTAGATTGCGTCAAATTTACGAAAGATAGCCAGCCTAGAAGATATGTGGCTTCTTTCAAAATAACATTGCCTGCCAACCTCGATATTGTCGCTGACTCCAAATTTTGACCTCCCGGTACGTTAGTCAAAATTTTTGAAAACCAGCGAAATTTTCGATCATCAAACAACCGGAGAGCTCGAACCTAGTTCTTAAGCGTAAACAATTATCTCTGTATTACCAAAATGTTCCTGGCATAAGGACCAAACTTGATGACTTTAAAACTGCTACTATTTTTGAAAATGATCACCTGATTTGCTTGTCGGAAACTTGGCTGACTGACGACATTTTTAGCTCTGAGTTCTTCCCTGCATACAATGTTTACCGTTGTGATCGCAATCGTTTGGTATCTAATAAGGCTGATGGTGGTGGCGTGCTTATTGTTGTGCTAAGGGCTCTCAACAGTAAACTTTGCGCTGATTTTATCCCTAGTCCACCTGTTGAATGTGTTGCTGTTTCCATCTCTTTGTCGCCTACATCCTCTTTGTTTGTTGCGTCTTTATATATTCCCTGTAACTTGTCCTTCTCGACTTATGATAAGTTCTTTTCTGAACTTTCCACTTACCTTAATAGCAACTATCCCTCGTCCTCAATCAATACCTGTGGCGACTTTAATATGCCTTCTGTTCAATGGGACTCTTCTTTTCTTCGTATTATGCCCACCAACAACCTTTCTATTGCCTTATCTTCTTTTCTTTCTTCCTGTTCTCTTTCTCAATTTAACTATTTCCCTAATGCTAATAACAAGATCCTTGACCTCATCCTTTCTAATGTTGAGTCCTCTTCAATTTCTCTATCTTCTGTTCCAATACCCTACACGCACCCAGATCCCCATCATCCTCCCGTTTCAATTAATTTGTCTGTTAGCTTTTCGAATCGTATTAAATCATCCACTGCGCGCCGGTTTAACTTTAAAAAAACTAATTTTGACTGCTTGTCTAATGATCTGAATTCAATTCATTGGTTTGATTGCTTCCGTGGTCTCGATATTGACTCTGCTGTATCCAAATTTTACGGTATTCTTACTGATTTGATCTCGTCGTATACTCCTGTCTTCAGTTCTCGTCACTCCCGTGACCCCCTTGGTTTACTGCGAGGGTAAAGTGTGCTCTTAGAGATAAAAATTCAGCGCGTTTAAAATTTTTGATTTCTCGTTCGGGTGAAGATTATGCTATCTTCTCCCGTTTACGTTCCTCTGCCAAGAAAGAAATTAGAGTAGCACTACTCAATTATTCCTCGTCTGTTGAATCTTCTTTAAACTCGAACAACCCTAAACTTTTCTGGTCTTTTGTACGCTCCTTAAAAGCTTCCTCCTCTCTTCCTGATTCCTTAGTGTTTAATGCCTTTACTGCTTCCAACCCTCCTGACATTTGCGATCTCTTTGCTTTATTTTTTTCTTCTGTTTACACTACTCCATTGATTCCTGCTACTGACTGCTTTTCCTTTGATTTCCCTGCTTGCCTCTCCTCAATCGTAACTAACCCAGTAGAGGTTGAATTGCTTTTGTCCTCTCTTGACTCAAACTGTTCCCCGGGCCCGGATGGAATTCCCAATTTCTTTGTAAAAAATCTTGCTTCTTCACTTTGCGTCCCTTTAGCAACCTTATTCAATGTCAGTCTCTGTGCTGGTCAATTTCCATCCTCTTGGAAGCTCTCTAACATTCTTCCCATTTTCAAATTGGGTGATCGGAACCTTGCCTCTAACTATCGCCCTATCTGCATTCTTCCTTGCCTTTCCAAAATTTTGGAACGCCTTGTTTACAATCGTATCTATGATTCCCTCTTTTGTGTCTTTGCAGCGGAACAACATGGTTTTGTAAAAGGCCGGAGCACCTCTACGAACCTTCTTGAGTTTACTCATGTAGTCGCTTCTGCAATTGACAGCAATGATCAAGTTGATGTCATTTATACTGATTTTGCCAAAACTTTTGACACTGTCCATCATAAGCTGCTTCTTATCAAACTGAAGCATTATGGCATTCGTGAACCTTTGCTTTCCTGGATCTCTTCATTTTTAACTGATCGCATTTGTATTGTCTCCCTCTTTGGCTTCTCGTCCTCACCTTTCTCCTCTTCTTCTGGTGTTCCTCAAGGTTCCATCTTAGGACCATTTTTGTTTAATCTATTTATCAATGACCTTCCCACGGTTTTAAAGTCTTCATGTTTTCTATATGCAGATGATTTAAAAATCTTCCGGGTAATCAAAAATACTGATGACTTTCTCCTTCTTCAGGATGATTTGCATGCTCTCTCTGGTTGGTGTAACATTAACTGTTTGTCCCTTAATGTTTCCAAGTGCTTTTCTTTGTCTTTCTCCCATAAGCTTCACACTCATGTCTTTCCTTATGTTATTGATGGTACTTTCCTTTCTTGTGTCGATCATTTCTCAGATCTTGGGGTCACATTTGTTCGTAAACTGAAATTCGACGTTTATGTCCTTACTATCACTAGAAAAGCGAATTGCTGGTTTCGTGGTTCGGTCCTGCCCCAATTCATTTAGTATTTCTACTTGTGTCCACCTGTTTATTACCCTAGTCCGTTCTGTACTTGAATACTGCAGTCAAGTGTGGTGTCCTCGTTTCAAATACCTCGCTGAGGCTGTTGAATCAGTTCAGCGCAGGTTTACACGTACTTTACTTTTTAAATATAGTCTGCCGTATTTACCTTATAGCAAGCGTCTATCTCTTCTCAACATTCCTCTCCTTGAGCAGCGCAGAGTTTACTTGGATGAGTGTTTCCTGTTCAAAATCTGTCGCGGCTACCTTTCATCCTCATTAGCATTTTTGTTCATTGAGCGGGACTCCGTAAGGCCAATCAGGTCCTCTATTTTATTTGAAGTGCGGTATGCTCGTACTGACACTTTCTTCTACTCTCCCGTTTTGCGACTCTTACGTACTCACAATAGTCTTCAACTTGGTCCTCTGCCACAATCTATTGCCATTTTCAAAAATATGGTTCGTAGTAAAATTGTTGATCCTATTTAATTAGTTTAATTTTATTGTTTATAATGGATTCTTTCTTTTCTTTTTTTGCTCTACTTAACTTTACTTTCTTATTTATTACTTGAATTTTTTGTATATTTTTATTTTTATATATAGTTATATATTTTTCTAATTAGTTTTATTTTCTATTTTCTTAATTTTCTTCTTTTTTTTCTACTTAATTTTACTTTATTTAATTTACCACTTTATTTATTTGTTTTTTTCTTACATACTTACATTTATATTTACTCATTTACTTACTATTTTTTTTAGGTCGATTATTGTAGGATTGAACATTCGTGTTTGTAATGGATTTTTTTTTCTCTTTCTTTTTTACTTTACTTAACTTTTTACTTTTATTTTTTATTACTTTATTTTATTTTAACTTAAATTATTTTGTATACTTATATTTATATATTATCATTTAGTTCTTGTTATTTTATTTTGTTCGTGGTATCCAATCTGTAATTGGGCAGTCTTGCCTGTTGTATTTAATACGTACCAAAATAAATAAATAAATAAATAAATCTATACATATGTCTTAAACAAAAATATTCATCAGTTTCAATTCCAGTAATGTGTGAAATAGTTTAATTATATGCCAAGTCTGCGATACGCTTCGTGAGAGCCCAAGAAAAAAGAAGCTCCAAAACAGGATGAAAGTCACTTAGTTCGTTTTTTAACTCAAAAAGGAGCTCGTTGTTCTCCATTATTACACGAATATATAATCCTACCCAACAACTACACAGTGCACCACAGATGTTCAATTATATCTCAAGCTATCGACTAATTCACTTCGGAATTTCACTCGATGATCGTGTCGCTGTACATCGACTGACTGATCGATTACGCAGAAATATAGTACGTTAGAACATTTGTCTACAAATCTAAACTACGATTACAGTGTACTGAATAGTCGATTTTACTAATCTAATACAGATGACTTTTACTAATGTTCGAAAAACATTAGTATTAAAATCGATTCGGCCAAAAATTCATTTTTATCATATTTATCATATTCCAAATATATATTATATATATATATATATATATATATATATATATATATATATATATATATATATATATATATATATATATATATATATATATATATATATATATATATATATATATATATATATATATATATATATATATATATATATATATATATATATATATATATATTTATATATATGCAAAATAGGTCCAGGTCCAATGCGTCTGCATTGTTCTGTTATGGATAAGGGGAGGAAAAAAACGCGCCTATTGTTAATAATCGCGAGCTCGTAATTCCCATCGTTTTTCAACTGAAAGTCCAAAGAAACTACACTCTAAAAAGTGGGTCTATAATTAATTCTTTAATAATAGGAAATATATTCTTTTTCTGTGTAAAATAACGGATCACAAATTTTTGTACACATTGAATATGCATTTTTGGCTTTTACGCCATATCAACTGAATAATACATAGCTTTCTGTAAATTTAAGCAAAATGAGTGCAAATTTACTAGTTTGCTGTTCACCTCTGCGCCAAAGCTACAAAATTACATAATTTTCTCGAATTTGGCTTATAATTGGTGTAAGATTGGGACGAAGAGAGGTAATTTGGCAAGACTGAACAAGTATGACGATTCGTGATCATTGCTTACATTTTAATAGCGGCAGTGAAGTGAGCAGGGTAGAATATTAACAAGTGTAGAATAATAACTATGTTATCAGTTAATGTGCCCATTGGTACATTTTAAATAAAAAAAAACTCTAGCGCACCTGAACCGCTAGAAACACTAATGTTCGAAGAACAGTAGAAGAATCGTGCAGGTTTTGAGTGCATATTCCACCACATGTGCTGCTTATTACGGCCAAACTGTTTCAAATGCCACGTTTTACTTTCGTCTTAAGAATGCATTATAACTCATATGGTGCAAGGTTTCAGATATTACCACTGGCATGAATTTCAACGTTTATGAGAGCAAAATACGGGTTAATTATATTCGTTATCAGTTGCTTATTTCACATAATTTTGAAAGCAGCATCTCATATAACATCAATGAAGAAAATGCTCAGTGCCTGCAGCACTGTAACTGAAGTTGGTGTTTGGGGCTGCGATCCGAAAAATTTGCAGAACTTTGCGAATTGTAACATCGGTTATTTATTTTCATTGTAAATGTTTCCGGTATGTATACTAACTGTAAGCATTTATTGATCCAAAAGTAGCACAACCGACTCGTGCTGGCAACCTTTCGCCAGTATCAAATCCAAGAATATATCAAATCTGCTTCACGTTGTTTAATTACATTCGAAGTTATAGGAGTATAAAGAAATTTAGGGTTACCTGCAGCGAGTTTTTTCAAATGATCGAAAGCTTAATATTTGCTGTTTATTGTCACTACAATATCATTACCATTTGAAAATTCTACGATAAAACCGCTTAATAAAGATATTGCAATTAAACACAAAACCAACAATAGCTGGCAACCCTATCGTGTCTTTTCAACCAAATTTGGCCTGAATAATGTTTATGACAGGTTTCATTAATTGTATGAAATTCGTATTGATTTCATGACTGCACTGGAAGTTATAGTACAAAAAGTTTTATTTTCCTGAGTGAATTTTCAAAACCAAAGACACAAAAATTACCATAGCTGGTAGCACCACCAAACAGAGATTAGAGTTAGGTTTAGCTTCTGTGTCAATTTCATGAAAATCTGGTAACTTATTCACATTTCATAGGGCAAAAAGCAGTTTTTTTTCTTTGTAATTTTTCAAGATGGCACCACTGGCACAGAGTTGCCCACAATTCAAAATCGCTTCTATCAAATCTGGTCTTACTTAAGTCCAATGCATTCTGTAAATTTTAGCTGTATCTGATTATTGGTTCGTGAGTTTCCGTGAACAGAAGTTTTTGATGCTAAAAATATAGGTTAACTGGGAGAGGGTTACCGTTCTTGTCCGACATGAAATTTCCAAATTTTTATTTTGAACGTGTAGATAAAACATAAGATTTATATACAGATTGGTTTTATTGTAAAAAACGGACATTTTTTTGAATATTCGATGGTTTGAATGTTTTCACTTCCAAATTTTTTTTTTCAAAATGAAGACACCAAAATTATCATAGCTGGCAGCTCCAACCGAATTTTTCGACCAAATTTCTACCAAACGTGGCTTAAAGTAAGGTCCAGCAATTGTGTAAGTTTCGTCAAAATCGAACGATTCAATCAGAATTTATTGGGCTAAAAACAGTTATCTTTTTTAGTGGTTTTTCAAGATGGCACCACTGGCACAGAATTGCCCGCATTTCAAAATCACTTCTATCAGGCCTGGTTCTATTTAAGGTCAATACATGCTGTGAATTTCAAATAATTCTGCCCATCGGATCGTGAGTTTCCGTGAACAGAAGTTTTTGATGCTAAAAATATAGGTAAATTGGGCAACGGTTGCCAGGCGTGCCCGTTATACCATATCTTTTTTTTTTTTGGTTATGTAAACAAAGCACAAGATTTACATATGAAAGGCTTATTTTTGAAGAAACGGCATTTTTTCAAGAGAGACGATGATTTGGAGGTTTTCACTTTCAGTGCCTGCCCTAGCTACAGGGTTGCCAGCACGCTCATTAAAAGCCACATAAATCTACAACTAAATAATATCAATATGTCCTGAAAATTTGGTATTGATTGAATAGCTCTGTCAAAAGTTATCGAAATTTAAAAACTTTCAAATTTTCCCGTCCTCTTTTTAGGCACCCAGCGCACACATAGGGTTAAAAAATTCCAAAGCATTATCCGATTCATATGTAAAACACGTTAGAAATTTATTTTATTAACTTTATTTTTGCGAAAATCATTTGTGCACGAAATAATAGGTATATTAAAAATATCACTTAAATGCCCGCCGGCGCGAAAAGGTTTACAATAACTGACATTTAAAGAGACCTGGACCTATTCTGCATATACACCAATGTATTCTGAAAGTTTCAGCTCAATCGAATGGCGCGTTCCCGAGATTATCTCACTGAAATTTTTTGTACATATATATATATATATATATATATATATATATATATATAGAAATATGAATTTTTGGCCGAATCGATTTTAATACTAATGTTCTTCGAACATAAGTAATAAAATATAACCTGAAAGGAAGAAGTTTTTGTATTTTGTAATAAAAATATTTATTTTACATTTTACAGTTTTCTGTATATATATATGCACTGAATGAAATTGTTTAGACTTTTTATCTAAGTACGAGTAGATGGTTTAAATGTAGAATTTTCTACCAGAAAATCTATATGAAACACACATTTTTGTAGTAAAATGAGCTCGCCAGAATATATGATAAAACAAATTCTACTTTATTCGAAAGTAGTCAATTCTTTAAATAAATTAATTGTTTCAAGACACTTATTCCTTAAAAAATGTATTTTCACCCGTTGAATTTTCTAATCAAGAAGCAAGTTTATCTACTTTGAGACAACTAAACTATTTAAAATAAACCCCTAGCGCATCAGAACCGCTAGAAACACTAATATTCGAAGAACAGTAGAGGATTTGTGCAGATTTTGAGTGTACATTCAACCACTACTTACTTTTCCTACTTAAAACTTATACTTCCTAAAAATAATAGTATCTTAGCTTAATTTGAATTTCGGTGACTTCATCGAAAACTACTGCGGTAGAAAGGTGTTTCGGTTTGCCATCCGAAAAATGTCCAGAGGTTAGAAAATTTAAATAATGTTTACTTATTTTCATTGCAAATGTTTGCGATGAAAATACTTAATGCAAGTATTTATTGGAACGAAAATAACAAAAAGTGCTAGCAGCCCTTAACTAGCACCGAAGCCAAAAATATGTCGCATCTGCCTTACGTTGAGGTCAACCAGCTCTGCGAATTTCGTATTGATCCGATGACTGCATTGGAAGTTATAGGGATGCAAAGAAATTTATGGTTACAATTCGCAAAAGTTTTCTAATTTTTTAGATCTTAATTTTTGGTGTTTATTTTCACTAAAAGATCACTACCATTTGAAAATTCTATGCTAAAACCGCTTACTAAAGGTATGCCAAAAAAATACAAAAACAACCATAGCTGGTAACTTTATCATTTTATTGAACTAAAATTTCTACTGAATGTTGGCTACAATAAGATGAATTTGCCATATGAATTTCGTTATGATAACGTGACTGTACTGGAAGCTATAGGGCAAACGAGCTTTATTTTCCTTAACGAATTTTCAAAATTGAAAGCACAAAAATTATCATAGCTAGTAGCTCCAATCGAATTTTTCACCCAAACGTGGTTTAAAGTAAATTTCAGCTACTGTGTGAATTTCGTCAAAATCGAACGACTGAATAAGAATTTATAGGGCTAAAAGCAGTTTACTTTTTTATTGATTTTTCAAGATGGCACCACTGCCACAGAATCGCCCGCATTTCAAAATCACTTCTATCAGACCTGGTCCTGTTTAAGACCAACACATTCTTAAAATTTCAATTAATTCTGCTTTTCGGATCGTAGGTTTCCGTGAACAGAAGTTTTTGATGCTGAAAATATAGGTAAATTGGGCAAGGGTTACCAGGCGTGCCGCTCTACTATATCAAATTTTTTACTTTGGCTATATAAACAAAGTATAAGATTTCCATATGAGTGGCTTTTTTTTGAAGAAGCGGCATTTTTTCAAGAGAGACGATGATTTGGAGGTTTTCACTTTCAATGCCTGCCCTAGCTATAGGATTGCACGCTCATTAGCGCACACATGGGGTTAAAAAATTCGAAAACATTATCCGATTCGCATTTAAAACACGGTCGAAATTTATTTCGTCAACTTTATTTTTGCAAAAATTATTTGTGTACGGAATAATAGGTATATTAAAAATATCACTACAATGGCCGCCGGCGCCAAAGGGTTAACAATAATTGACATTAAGTGGACCAACCCTGGACCTATTTTGCATATACACCAATGTATCCTGAAAGTTTCAGCTCAATCGGATGGCGCGTTCCCGAGATTATCTCACTGAAATTTTTTGATGATATATATATATATATATATATTATATATATATATATATATATATATATATATATATATATATATATACATATATATATATATATATATATATATATATATATATATATATATATATATATATATATATATATATATATATTTTTATATACAGTGAAACCTGTGAAGTTGACCACCTCCACAAGCTGACCACCTGGCTAATTTAACCAGTTTTTCCTAGGTCAATTCGTTCCCAATACAAATACACCCTTACAAGCTGACCGCCTGTCTAACTTTTAACTTGACCGTAAGTCTGTAAAACGTCACATTACATTCCACCTTCCTTAGCTGACCACTTTGGTTTTTCTATGAAAAATCTGTCTGGCTACTGAAATGAAAATGAAAATAATGAATATATATAATTTCGCCACTGTGACATAGTGAAAATTAACTTTTTTTTTAAGTTTGGCTTTGCTTTCTAGGTTGGAAGAAGATTATTTGTAGTGAAATGTATTTATGTTTCAGTTTTT
>CANBKX010000075.1:0-21281 GCA_947369275.1 Nemotelus nigrinus
CAGCGATGGGAGATTGAGGAAAGTGTTGGTCGGGTTCGCTCGAGAAAGGCTCCTGGGCATGATGGAATGACTGGTCAGATGTGTAAAAGCATCTGGCGGGCCATTCCCGATTATGTGCAGGCCTTTTTGGGGAAATGTGTGCTACAGGGTTGCTTTCCTGCAGCTTTGAAGGTGGCTAGGGTGGTCGTGCTGCTGAAGTCACCCGACAAGATCAGGAGTCTTCCTAAGTCCTACCGGGGAATCTCTCTCCTCCCGGCACTTAGCAAAGTGCTGGAGAGAGTGATGATCCGGAGACTGGAAGTGCTTCTGGCTGGTCGGATGTCTGAGGCCCAGTACGGCTTTCGCCCGGGACGTTGCACTGACGATGCGTGGCTGTTTGTGCGAGAGAGTGTTAGTTCCTCAGTGCATAAATATGTGCTGGGGATCTTTGTCGATTTCAAAGGTGCGTTCGACAACCTGAGTTGGCCAGCGATCTTGGCTGCACTTGCTGAGTGCGGATGTGAAGAGCTCCCACTTTGGTCGAGCTACTTCTCTGCGCGTAAGGCGTTTGCTCGTGGGGTGCATGATACTGTTTGGGTTGATGTTGTGAGAGGCTGTCCACAGGGGTCCATTGCCGGTCCATATATATGGAACTTGGTGATGGATCGTCTCCTGGTGGCCTTGTCGTCTAGGTGTAAAGTCTGTGCATATGCAGACGACCTTCTCTTGTTGATTGAGGGTAATTCTCGAAATCAACTGGAGGAGCGAGGTGCTGAAATGATGGCACTTGTTTGTGAGTGGGGTACAAGCGTGGGTGTTGAGCTTTCGGCCGAGAAGACTGTGGTTATGATGCTGAAAGGCATGTTCCATAGCCGCGCTCCTCGGTCGAGCGTTCACAACCCGCTTATTCGCGTGGACGGAAGATCTCTCAGTTATGCGACTTCGGTCACTTATCTGGGAGTTATGATGTCTGAGCGGATGAATTTCAATATTCATCTTCGCAAGTTAAGGGATAAGATGGCCCAGCTTGCGGGATGGATATCACGAATCCTCCGCTGCAAATGGGGCCTGAATAGACGCGCTACGAGGGTGATCTATGAGGGTCTGTTTGTTGCCTGCGCAGCATACAGCTCTCCGACACTCTGCGATTGCGTATGTACAGTGAAGGGTAGGAGTCTGTTGGATGCATGCCAGCGAGTTATGCTTTATGCATGCTTGCCGGTATGCAGAACCGTGTCTACGGAGGCAATGCGGGTGCTTATGGGTGTCCCTCCGCTTGATCTGGTGTTTGTTCTTCGGGACACTCGCTACAGGTCGCGCAGGTCGATGCCCATGGGCAGCCACTTGCCTCCAGATGTTGCACGTAATGTGGTAAATGTTAGTCCTGGGCAGCAGCGTACTTTGTTACGTGAATGGGTGGTCAGTGAATGGCAACGACGGTGGAATGTGAGTGAGGTTGGGCGTGTGACGTTTGGTTTTCTGCCTGATGTCCGGGCCGTGGCAGATTGTTCGGGTCTAGATTTTGGTCTAGCCTTGGGCTTTCTGCTCACTGGTCACGGAAGTATGAATGGGTCTTTGCAACCTAAGGGTCTGTCTACTAGTTCTAGGTGTCCTATTTGTGACGCGGACAATGAGAATTGGAGTCATATCCTTTTCTCTTGTCCTGCGTACGATAGACTCCGGGCGGTACACGGACTCTTAGGTGTAAATAGTGTGGAAGGTGTCCGTGAGTGTCTTACCCACGCTGATAGTTTTGATTCCTTGAATCGTTTCGCGTGGGCCGTCTTCGATATGCGTCGAAGGCGGACGACTGTAGGGGCTGCTTCCGTGCGCTAATATGCGCAGTTTCGCGTGCTGCAGGGTTTTTCCCCAGCAGCAGTTTCCGTTTCTTTGTGTAGGGCTTTAGGTGCTGGTTCCATGTGGTGATGGTAAGTACATGTTAGTTTATTTATGTTGTTGGGATATATTTATTATTTCTTCTTTTCAGGTTTTTCTTTCTTCGTCCTTTGGACAGTTTTTCAGGTTGTCGATCTCTGTTTTTCGGCTTCACGCCACATTTGAGAGATCCTTTTTGGTTCGCCTGCTGGCTTCACTGGCTGCGCTAAGGTATTCTCGTGTCTGCAGGTCGTCACGAGGGTATAACCAACGTACCGGGGTTGTAAAATACCGAGGCCGCGGGAGGTAGGGAGCCCCTGGACTTATGTCCAGCCCTACCGACGAGGTTGGCCCCCTAGTGCGAGCATCGCGGTGGTTGTGGTTGAGAGCCTAACCAAGGGGCTGCTGTATTCCACCTAGGCAGCAGTGTCCTTGGCGCTTGGTTAGTCTGCCGGGGTTCGAGTCCCCGGAGGCGACGTGGAGCCGCGTCTCTGGCCGGGTGCCACACCCTGAAGTGTGGAAGAGGATCAGATAGGCCTCGCATTTGCCAGTATGGTGTCTGGGCCTGCTCCCCAGCACGAACTGGTAGACCGAGTAATAGGGGCTTGCTCTTATTGTTCGGTCGCCGTTGGTTGACGTATTCAACCCGCCCTTCAGTGGGTCGACTGGTAGAGCCATCTCGGCAGGTACGGTCGTTAAACGAAAAGGAACATTCTGTTCTTAGCTTGTCTATGACAAAGAATTGGAAATTTTGAGCCGTGTGTGGGTGCAGGGTGCCTAAAAGTAGGCAAGGAATTTTTTTCAAATTTTGATTTGTCATTACTTGTAAGAAAAACAATGGATCATCGTGAAAATTACAGAGCGTATTGATGTTGACTAAGATTTGGCACATATAGATTTTCAGCATAAAGCGGGTAGCTCTGTAACTGTGGCAGGTTGCTGAAAAAAAATCCTTCAAATCATTGACCTTCCTGAAAATTTTTTAATTTTTGACAAAAATTTCAAATCTTTGATAAATTTTATCTTTTGGCCTTCATCTCAAGATAAAATTTTCAAAATTCCGATTTGCACAAGAACGGCAACCCATCACCGAATTACCTCTATTTTCAGCACTCGAAAGTTCTGTTCACGAGAACTGACGACCGGATAATCCAATCATAATGAAATTTACAGGACATGTTGGTATTAGCTAGGACCAGGTCTGATACAAGTGATTTTGAAATGCGGGCTGCTCTGACGCAGTGGTACCATCTTGAAAAACTACTGAGAAAAAAAACATCTTTTTGGCCTATAACTTCCGATTCAGCCATCAGATTTTAACGAAATTAACACAGTACTTGGATGTTACTTTACGTAACATTTGGTTGAAAAACTAGTATAGGGCTGGCAGCTGTGGTGGTTTTTGTCTCAAAAATGTTGCAAAATTGCTCAGGAAAATAAAGCTTTTTTCCCTTTAACTTCCGGTCCAGTGTAAAAATCGAAACGAAGTTCATGCGGTAAATGGACCTTAATGTGAAGTAAATGTCATAGGAATTTCGTACAAAAATCATGAGAGGGCTGCCAGCTATGACCATATATTTAATTTTATGGAATTTCTTTACTGAGCGATTATGTCATTAGATTTCCAATTGAAAATGATCCTGCAATGAAAATTAGCAACAAATATTAACGTTTTAAAAATTTGAAAAGTTTTGAGGGTGGTAACCCTAAAATTCTTTTCACCCGTATACCTTCCAGCGCAGTGATTCAATCGAAACGAAATTTGCTGGTTGGGCTTAACTTAACTTGAAGCAGATTTGGTATATTTTTTGTCTTGCTGCTGACACAGGCTAACCAGCATTAGCCATTTTCGTAAATGTTGCACCAACAGATGCTTCACATTACGTACTCATATGCAAAGCATTTGCAATAAAAATAAGAAACCAATTTTTAAATTTTCCGAGTTTTGAACATTTTTCGCCTCAAACAACGTTTAACCGCTGAAACTTTCGATGAAATCCTGCGATGAGGACGAAATTCAAAGGATAAGTTGATTTAAGTATGAGCTTGTTAAGGTTAACTTATTGTTGCTTCATTGGGAAAGTGTTGCCAGCACTGAACATTTTCATAATTTGTGTTATAGTTGAGTTTTGTTGCTTGGGATAAGGAATGGTTGTACAAAATAGTGTATTACGTCTTTCTACATTTTTTTGTCACTCAAAGACAATTTCTTCGAAAATTAGTTTTCTAGCTGTTCAGGTGCGCTTGAGTTTTCTTTTTCTTCAAGTTATTTCAAGGCAAGCAAGGCATATAACAAAAAATAATTACAAATCACTATTTGAATTAAATATAGGTTTACTTTAACTACATTATTACAAATTAGCATAAATAATTTTTATTCCAAACTTATATTTGGTTGTCAATTTGAGGAATTTATAAGGAAAAATGTTTTTTTTTAAAGATTTTAGAGCCTTGAATAAAGCATATTTTAAACTTGTCTTGGGAATAGATAAGGAATAGTAGTTGGAAAAATTATTAAATATTTTGCAGCATCTATTGATGGGCTCCCTGTCTCCATAAACAGTACGATGCTGATGTTCATTGAGAAGACGTGTATACCAAGTACGTCTTATAGGGTTATTGAAAGTGATTTTATTCGAAAGATATTCAACGTTGATCAAGCATCAAAGATGAAACATGAGCATAATACCGTTCTCCTCGAAGAAAGTGTCTCAAGGTTTAAAAGGCTTAATCTGTAATTATATGATGGCAAACTTTCAAAATTGTGTGGGCTATCTATGCCTCTCAAAGCAAAAATAACAAACTGCTTTTGGATGGATTCCAATCTAAAGCTATAACAGTTGAAAATGGGATTCCAAACGATGCAACCATATTCCAATATTGGACGAACTAAGGATACGTAAAGAGATTTTGAAACCCATAAGTTCTTAAATTCTTTCGCACGTCTCTTAATGAATCTTAATTGCTTGTTGGCTCTTGGTAGAACTTTGTCGTATTGAAGATTGCAGCACAGTTTTTTATCAAGAACGACTCCGAGAACAACAACACTATCCACTTTTTTCAGCAACTGATTACTAAGGCGGTAATCAAAATTTAAAGAACATGACTTGTTTGAAAATTTAATGAGCATGACTACATTAAGAAAAAGTTTAAGGTCACACCATCGCTCCAACTATAAGAGTTTTGACTGAAGGAAGTTTGAATCGGATTCCGATTGAATAGTGTGGTATATGGATATATATAGTGTGGAATAGTGTGGTATAATTTTAGATCGTCCGCCTAAAAAAGGTGTGGAATATCGGATAACATTTCCGAGAGATCCTAAATAAAAATATTGAACAGAAGTGACCTAAGTGGCTGCCTTGAGGTACCACCGAGGAGACAGTGATTTTTTTTGAGAGAAAACCTTGGAATTTTACATGTTGTGTTCGATTCTGAAGGTAGCAATCCAAACATCCTAGCAAGTTTCCGGAAATGCCTAGTTTTTGCAGTTTATATTTCAAAACATCATGGTCAACACGGTCAAAAGCTTTTCTGAAATCAGAATATATTGTATCGATCTGACACCCTTTTTTCCATATTGCAAAGTACATCCGAGATAAATATCAAAAAGTTGGTGGTAGTTGACCTGCCCTTTTCGAAGCCATGTTGCTGTTCGTTAAAAAGAGGATCAATAGCTATAATGAGTTTATCACAAACAATTTTTTCGAATAGTTTAGGTATAGTTGACAGAATGGCAATGCCTCTATAATTTTTAACCGAGCCATTGTCACCACTTTCATAAATTGGCGTGAGATGAGAAGATTTCCAGAATTGAGGAAATCTACCGCATGATAGTGATTTGGTGAAAATAATAAGTGAGATGATGGTTTCTGCAATGTTGATTATGAAGCTCGGAGGAAGTAGATCTGGTCCAGGGCCTTTTTTATGTCAAGTTCTTTTATCGCTTTTACAATGTCCTCTCTAGTTAAATATATTTCATCAGCGATAGCAAACTGAGGTGTTTAGACAAGCGACACGTTCTTGAAAATGGTCGGCAAACTTGTCACATATTTTTGGTGGGTCAGAAGAGAGTGAGTCATTTTTATACATTGCTGTGGGATAGCCTGAAGTTTTTCGCTTGGTGCTCACGTAGCCAAACATTTTTTTGGGGTAACAGATTATATTTTCCCCAACTATATTAATATAACATTCATATGCTACGCGAGATTTCCTTAAGAATTCTTTAGCTAGTTCATTGTATCTTCTCTTGATATCTTTGCTAGCATTGATGTCGGTTTTTACTATCTTATATAGTTTATTTCTCTGATTTTGTAAACACCTCAGAGTTCTATCAAACTAAGGCTCCTATAGTTTATCTTTTCTCCTTATTTTCGGGGCGAATATTTCAACCGCATCAAAAATCAACTGGTAGAATAAAAAAACAGCATCGTTCAATTCCAACGTTAATAGAGAACTATTTCAGTCAATATTATTCAAGTGGAGGTTAATGATCTCATAGCCAGCATTTCGAAAATCATATGCAACTTAATTGTTGTATGAATTTGAGGTTGTCAAATCAGATATAAATAGCTCGACTGTAAAAGCAGAGTGGTGAAAAGTATTGAAAAAAAGATGCTCTGCATCTACTGTCAGATTAGCTACTACATTGTCGTAACTGTTGGTAAAAATTAGATCTAACCAATTGCCATTTAGGTAAAAGTCAGGGCGATTTGCTGCAGATCATTGCTGTAAAATTTACTTACAAGATTTCAATCAACGATATTGAACGGAAGGAGGTTGTTGTCGTTTTCATCTTCCACGAACTTTAAATTTGGACGGTTGAAATCTCCTAGTATAATAATCTTATCATTATCATTAAGTAATGAGACCAGAGAAGAAATGGTTTCGCATATGTTATTGTAAACGGTATCGTCTGAATTAGCCAGGACGTAGAAAGTACCAATGTACAAGAAACCTTTGGACCAAGAAATTCGAATAAATTTGTGCTCAAACTGATATTGTGAATTGGTTTCGACTATTTCACTCGAGAGGGAGTTATGAGCGGCAATGAGTACACCACAACGTCTGGTTTGTCCAGTATGGATATAATTACGGTCATTTCTGCATATGGTCCAGCAACCGTCAAGTATTTCCTCGTTTAAATGAGAGTGATTTAACCAGGTCTCGGCAAAGGTAAGCACATTGAATTTGCAAGATTTGGCGTCAAGAAAGAATTGATTTAGTTTGCCTCTCATACCACTGCAATTGTGGTTAAAAAGTTTGAGGCCATGTTTAGATTGTTTTCTTTTAGGATCGGTACCTATTGAAAGCTTCCCTTGCTTTCTGAAACTGAGAAATATATATTTTGAGGAGACATGTGAAATGTATAGTTTAAGGTCACTTTTGATTTGGTCTGTGGATACTCCAAGCTGCTCGTGGTACCGAGTAAAGATAAGATGAAGGGAAACAAAGTCGATTGGTAGATCCTCTTGCTGGATCATAATTTTCAAATGAGTTTTGATTTTACCCTCAAAACATGTGCAGTCGCTGGCTTTGTGCATATAAGCAAGGAAAAGACGAACATTGTCGTATATTTTACCATTCCTTAGCCGAGAAAGTAGATACCTGTTTTCGAAATCAGCACTTGATATAATAGTAGCTTTCACATGTGGAGGCACCGATGGGTCTAAAAAACTGGATGCAGGCTGTGATGGAAGATATGTAGCTATGGTGGTTATGGATGGTATTTGATCTTCACCATGGATGAAACTTGCATATGGAGAAGGTGATAGCTGGGCTGGAAAAGGATTTTCATGTTGAGAGTCTTTCCTAGCTTTATTGGTATCATTTGGGCCGCAATGTGCAATTTCACAATTTTTATTATCTTTAACCCCAACATTCTTTTCTGCCGAAATTGTCTTTTTCATTTTCTGAAAGAAATTTTTGTATGAAAAATTTGTTGCTGCACTGGTGAGCATGATAGGAAGAACGGTTATTTGAGGACTGGTGAGAGAATTGATCGACTCCGCGCTGGACATCTGGTCGGCACTCATATTTGCCAGCACGGAGACCATTTGAATATGGTTGCTCGAAATAACTTCTTTAAGCGGGGCAGTTGTCAAGGTATCTCGCTTTGAGAGTTTGAATGCTAAATTCTTGGTAGCTCGTATTGGGGAATAATGATGGCAATCGTTTTGGAATGAGGCATAATTACATTTTTTATCCTTACTTAATTTTGAATTACAAGAAATGTGTTTCTTAAGACTAGCCTTGGTTTTCCAGCTACTAAATGATATCCCTCTCCAGACTTGATCCTCGACTGATCCATTGAAGCTCGTGAATAGCCATGCATATTTTGCTGGAATAGCAACTTTAAATCACCTGTACAAGTTTTTGCCTTTTACTCGCCCTGGTAAAATTGCAACTTTGCAGTCTTTGATCATTTTATTTTCAAAGAATTTCTGCATCCACTTTTCATCGGCAGAGTAAGGAGCTCCTTTTACAAAAAACAGTTCGTACCTTAGAGGTGATTATGATTTTGATTCAACAGGACAATTTGTTTAAGCTTGAGCCGCATTTACGTTCTTATTTTTTTCGATTCGTATCGACCATTCCTCCTTTGTCCAGAGAGTACCGAAGTTGAAAATCAGGTTTTCGGTCTGATGAACTGGTGGTGCTGACAGACTAACCCAGCAAAGGCATGGCATCTTGTTTCATTGGGGAAGTGGATGTGTCCATAGATTGCACTCTAGTCACATGATTTTTGTTTTGACTAATACTAGCATTGTGCAACATATCTCTCACCTCTGCGAACATTAGTTCAACACCTAGTGACGAAGAATCAACACTTGTAGTGTTATTGATTTCCCTGAGCTGTATATTTATGGAATTAAGTTTTTCTTCGAAAGACTTGACAGCAGCGCATAACTTTTGTTCCACTGTATTCATCCAGATAGTGTTGGAATGTTGTTGGAAGATATTGTTGCTTGGAAAGTAAGTTCTCCTTCTCTGCATCTAATTTTTCTATTTTGCTAACAATGTCATCATGCATATATTTCATCAGCCTTTCTATGTGCTGACAGTCGGAACAGCTGAAGTGATCTTCGAGATAGGGATGGTACCAGTCTCTTGGTTCATCCATACATGCTCCATGCAGCTTCCGATTGCAAAAAGCTTTGCACGTCACATATTTAAAAGTATTGTCAAATGCAAAACAGTTTGGTAGATTGCACTTGAAGGTCATCGTTATATTATTTTTATTACACTTAAAACACTGGGAAAACTTTGTTTATTTAATTTGATTTGCTTGCACTTGCATTTAAGATTAAATTGGGTCACAATAAAAATTGAAATTGTCACACTTCGCTTGGTTGTAAATTATACTCACTCAAGTGCTCTTAAGCTACACATGCATACATTGCGAAATCGAAATTGGGTGGTCAATATCGCGCACAAAAATGGTCAAGTAGTCCACCAGTGATGAATGAGTCACTAAATGCCGCACAAAAGAATGAATTAATTTTTATTCAGGCAGTAACAGTCAATGTGCAGGCACTAACAGTCAATGTATGGATTAATAAAAGGAATTAATGAGATCGCTGTGCGCGTAACACGTCTGCTCGCGTTGACGGTTTAAGTGTAAGAAAAAGTATGGGTACATCTTAAGATCAAGCTTTAAAATTCTTTACAATGTTGTTCAGGGTAAACCCGATTGGCCAGAACGGTGACGAATTCAGACAAGTGGATCATTTGCAACACTCTGCCATAAAGCTTCCACGTTGTCTTCAGTGCGAATTCTGTATTCATATGCTTATTCATTTTTACTAATGTTCGAAGAAGAACATTAGTATTAAAATCACTTTGGCCAAAAATTCATATTTCTATCTATATATATATATATATATATATATATATATATATATATATATATATATATATATATATATATATATATATATATATATATATATATATATATATATATATATATATATATATATATATATATATATATATATATATATATATATATATATATATATATATATATATATATATATCATCAAAAAATTTAAGTGAAAAAATCTCAGGAACGCGCCATCCGATTGAGCTGAAATTTTCAGGACACATTGGTGTATATATAGAATAGTGCCAGGTCTCACAAAAAATTAATAATCATCTTTAACCCTTTGGCGCCGGCGGCCATTTTAGTGATATTTTTAATACGCCTATTATTCCGTACACAAATAATTTTTGCAAAAATTAAGTTGACGAAATATATTTCGAATGTGTTTTACATGTGAATCGGATAATTTTTTGGAATTCTAAAACCAATTTGTAAACAAATCTTATGCTTTATCTCCACGTTCAAAGTAAAACTTAAGAAATTTCATGTCGGACAAGAACGGTAACCCTTTCACAGTTAACTTATATTTTTAGCATCAACAATTTCTGTTCACGGGAACTCACGAATCAAGAATCAGATACAATTGAAACTTACAGAATGCATTGGACTTAAGTAGGACCAGATCTGGTAGAAGCGATTTGGAATTGTAGGCAACTCTGTGCCAGTGGTGCCATCTTGAAAACTTACAAAGAAAAAATATTGCTTTTTGCCCTATGAAATGCGAATAAGTTACCAAATTTTCATGAAATTGACACAATAGCTGAACTTTACTCTAAACTCTGTTTGATAGAAATTTGGTTGAAAAATTTGATTGGTGCTGCCAGCTATGGTAATTTTTGGTATCTTTGGTTTTGAAAATTCAACCAGGAAAATAAAACTTTTTGCCCTATAACTTCCAGTGCAGTCATGCAATCAATACGCATTTCATGCAGTTGATGGAACCTTTTATAAACATTATTCAGGCCAAATTTGGTTGAAAAGCCACGATACGGTTGCCAGCTTGTCTTGGTTTTGTGTTTGTTTGCAATATCTTTATTAAGCGGTTTTATCGTAGAATTTTCAAATTGTAATGATATTGTAGTGACAATAAACAGCAATTATTAAGTATTCGATTATTTGAAAAAACTCGCTGCAGGTAACCCAAAATTTCTTTATACTCCTATAACTTCGAATGTAATATAACAACGTGAAGCAGATGTGATATACTTTTGGCTTTGATACTGGCGAAAGGTTGCCAGCACGAGTCGGTTGTGCTACTTTTGTATCAATAAATGCTTACAGTTAGTATTCATACCGGAAACATTTACAATGAAAATAAATAACCGATGTTTCAATTTCCAAAGTTCTGCAAATTTGTCGGATCGCAGCCTCAAACACCAACTTCAATTACAGTGCTGCAGGCACTGAGCATTTTCTTCATTGATGTTATATGAGATGCTGCTTTCAAAATTTTGTGAAATAAGCAACTGATAACGAATATAATTAACCTGTGTTTTGCTCTCATAAACGCTGAATTTCATGCCAGTGGTAATATCTGAAACCTTCTACCATATGAGTTATAATGCATTCTTGAGACCAAAATAAAACGTGGCATTTGAAACAGTTTGGCCGTAATAAGCAGCTCATGTGGTGGAATATGCACTCAAAACCGGCACGATTCTTCTACTGTTCTTCGAACATTAGTGTTTCTAGCGGTTCAGGTGCGCTAGAGTTTTTTATATATTACTTTTTCTAAAACAACTTAATGCACGTTTTATTAGTTAACATTACTTTTGCTAAAATAACTAAATTCACTATTCTTTGCATATGTTTTTTTTTGTTTTATATTTATTGGTTATTGTTTTACATTTACTTAAATATATTTTTGTATACATAAACTTAATTTTTTTTTGTTATTTGAAGGTACTCATATATTTCCAAGCAGTGTAAATTTTTGGTTAAAAATACTATTGAGAATTAAAACTTATAATATTCTTGGCTTGCTTACGACAAAGAATTGGAAATTTCGAGCCTTGTGTATTCGGTGAGTACCTAAAAGTAGACAAGAATTTTTTTCCAAATTTCGATTTGTCATCGCTTCTAAGAAAAACAATGGATCATCGTGAATTTTGCAGGGCGTATGGATGTAGTTTTGTGACTGATCGCGAACACAAAAACGTCAAAATATAAATGATGCCAGCGACGCGGCGCGACAAGTAGCGCAACCCGTGTGTGTGTGTGTGTGAGTTTGGGGAGAGGCGCACTGGCGCCTCTAAGCACTCAGGCCAAAGGACCCATTGTACTCATTTCCCCCTGCCTACCATAGTTTCCCAGACCTCTTGATAAAGTCTAGGATCACTGATAGGGGAAAAGAGGCTATTGTCTGCATGCGTGCAACATCCCAGCCAAAGCATTGATATCTGAGACGCGCAAACGCTGGGCACTCACAGAGGAAATGCTCCGCAGAGTCAGCCTCTTCTAGACAGGATGAACAGAGGTCATCCTGTGCAACACCTATTCGGTACATATGTCCTCCTAGGCAGTTGTGTCCAGTCAGAATACCCACCATGGCCCTGCAAACTTTCCTGCTCTTATTGAGCAAGAATCCCGCAGTCACATGGTTGGGTTCTGAAAGGAATACCTTCGTGTGCCTGGCCACACCGGCAGCCGTCCATCTATCTTTGTGAGCATAATCTACCCACTTTCGAATAATGGCACGTGCAGATGCGGTCGGCACACCCAAGGCGGGTTCAGGGCCCCGTAGCGGAAGTTCCGAACCTTGCTTCGCAATGACGTCAGCAATTTCATTCCCCTCAACACCACAGTGCCCCGGTACCCAGAGCAGATGCACCCTATTGAATCTGGCGACAGAGTTCAATCGTGCTCTGCACTCTTGGACAATTTTCGAGTTTGTCAGGGGTCTACGCAGCGCCATCAGTGCAGCTTGACTGTCACTGCAAATGGCAATGCTCTTTCCCCTCCATCTTTCCTCAATTGCCCAACAGGTGGCTCTCAGGATAGCAAACATTTCTGCTTGAAAAACCGAAGCGTGCTCTCCAAGAGAGAAAGCCCATCTGCCATTCGATGAATGTAGATAGACACCAGCTCCAGATCTACTATTTGACCTCGAGCCGTCCGTGAAGAAGATCTCCGAATATCCCCTCGTACACAGATCCGGATCATCCCAGTTACTTCTGCTTAAGAGGATTACTTCGTACCTTCTTCTGAAGTCGAGGAAGGGCACCTGAGCGTCCGAAGGCATCGCGAGAATCGGAGAGATCTCACACATCGACCTACTAATAGAGCAGTGCCCCACATCGTCTTCACCTACCCATAAGCCAAGCTGAGCTAGTCTATGGGCAGAGCTCATCGCCACACTCTGAACTTGAATGTCGAGAAGAGGCAGATTGAGAAGCGCATCAAGGGCCGCACCCGGAGTAGTGCTCATGGCACCACAGATACCCAGGCACACCGTCCTTTGCAGCGTGGCTAACTTTTTCCGAGCATACAATAGCCTCACGATAGTCCACCACACCACCGATGCGTACGTGAACATCGGCCTAATTATTGCTGTGTAGATCCACATCACTACACGAGGCTTTAGACCCCATGTGGTAGCAAAAGCTCTCTTGCACTGCCCGAAAGCTTTTATAGCACGAGTAAGCTTCACCTCCACATGTTTCTTCCAGAGAAGTTTTTTGTCCAAGATTACTCCAAGATATTTGACTTCATCTGAAAGTTGAAGTGTTACACCCTTCATGATTGGAAGCACTAGTCCTCTCAGTTTTTTTTTCCTGGTAAACAAAACAAGTTTTGTCTTACCAGGATTCACTGTTAAGCCGTGCCTCGAACACCAGCTGCCAATCAGATCCAATGCACGCTGTGTATTTCTACATACCACATTTAGATCTTTACCGACAGCCAGTGCGGCCACGTCATCAGCATAAGCTTGTGCGTGCAGCCTTTCTTGTTGCAGTTCGTTAAGCAGGGAGTCGACTAGCATACTCCACAGAAGCGGTGATAGGACGCCCCCTTGAGGGCATCCATTTGTCGCCTCTGTTCTTAAGTAGCAATCGGATCCAGCTTCCGCCAGCAACCATCTCTGCGTCAGCATGGCATGAATCCACCTAACTAAGACATCATCCACGCCATGCACTCTCGCAGCATCACATAGTTCCACGAAGGGCGCGCTATCAAAGGCCCCTTCAATGTCCACAAACACCCCCAACGCATACTCACCATTGGAGATCGCTCCCTCAACTCTGGCCACCAAAGAATGAAGGGCCGACTCGCATGATTTTCCTCGCTGTTACGCATGTTGCTCATCATTCAAAGGGTTAAACCTAAGCGCCGTAGTACGTATGTGTCGTTCGACAAGTCTCTCTAGGCATTTCAACATAAACGAAGTTAAGCTGATTGGTCTAAAGTTCCTTGGATCGGAATAGTCATCTCTCCTCGGTTTAGGTATAAAAACTACCTTAACCTCTCGCCAAGGTGACGGAACATACCCCAAGGAAAGGCATGCCCAGAAGATTTCTCTCAGGTCTGCCCCCAAGTGGTCAATTCCCTCCCTAAGCATAACCGGATAGATACCATCCAGGCCCGGCGATTTGAAATTTTCAAAAGACATGATTGCATCCCTGACCTTTTCACTAGTGACCACAGATCTAGTTGTGTACCAGCACTTCCAACTGCTGCAAAGAGCAGGGATTTCGGTCACAGGCGCATTTGCCTTCTGCGACTCAATCACCGGGGCTCCCGGGAAGTGAGTCCCAAGTAAAGTCTGCAAAGACTCCTTTTTGGACTTGGTAAAATCACCATCCGAGCGTTTTAGAGAGTCTAGCTTAGCTGATTGATACTTCTCTAGGACTTTGCAAAGCCTAGACGTCTCCCGTGCGCCTTCCAGTCTTTCACAGTAAGATCTAAATGATTCCCTCTTAGAGGTCCTCACCAGCTTCTTATACGTTCTCTGCAAAGTTCTGTAGGCGATCCAGTCATCCTCATTGTTGCTCTTACAAGCTCTGTTGAGACTTTTCCTGGTACTTTTCCTTAGCTTCTGTAGTTCCCGATTCCACCAGGGAACCGTCTTGCCACATCTGCTCTTACTGATCGGGCAGGCCTCTTCATAGCTACTCATTAGGTCTCTATTCAGAGTGCTCAACCGGGATTCTATTGACTTTGGCGATTTTATCCTACCACTAGGACGCGCTTTGTCTGCAAGAAGCCGATTGAACGTAGGCCAATCAGTGTTTCTTGGGTTTCTTCTTTCCACCACGGGTGTTAGATCCGTGGCTAAAGAGAACACCAAGTAGGGATGATCAGAGAGTGAATCCTCACCTGATACATTCCATCCAGTCATTGATCCAACTATTCCAGCTGAACATAGCGATACATCAATGACCGCCCTTCTGTTTGGGGTGACAAATGTAGGAGTAGTCCCAGTGTTTAAAATCATCAGCCCGGCAGAAGTTATAAAATCAAAGAGACTTTTACCCCTGGCGTTACATTTGTTGCTACCCCAGCTGGTATGCTGGGAGTTGGCATCGCAGCCCACCACAAGTTCAAGTCTCTCCGATTCAGCGTACAGAACCAAGTCCTTTAACTCCTGTATCGGCGGCGGGAGTAAGGAGTCAAAGGGAAAGTAAGCTGAGGCAACTATCGTGCGCTTAAGCCTACCATTTTCTCGGTGTTGTACGACGACCGCTGACAGGTCCGGGCTTGAAATCTGTCTGAGCATGGTGGCATCAAGCAGATTGGAAGCCAGAACACAAGTCCTCGGCCGTATTGACCTTTCATCATAAAAGATCTTGGCCCCCGTGGTTGGACTAAGTCCGTAGATCCTACCGCCTCGAACCCACGGTTCCTGTACAAGTGCAATGTAGGGGGAGGCTTGCAGTTTTGTCAATTTTTCGCTCAAAAGATAGGACGAAGCCTTGGCACGCCGCAAGTTGATCTGGACAAATCTTATACCTTCAGGCACAGAAACGTCCGGAGTTTAAATCTTTGGATCCCTTTGCAGGGACCCTTAGATAATGTCCGCGTGACCAGTGAAAGAAACTCTATGGGAGAGAATTTCCACTGGATCTCTGCGTTTTGCTCTGGCGATCTGTCTATAGACAGTCACAAAAGCTCGTGCCTCACCACTTCCTGTTTTGGTTAAATTTAACCGCATACAAGAAGTAGCTCAGCACCATCCGGTACCTGTCTCTTAGCATCGAGAAACTTCTCTGGTCAAGTATGATCACCAGGTTGAAACCATCTTCACCTGTGGTGGGATTCTTCCTGGGATTCATGTACTTGATGATCCAGTGTTTCGCATCGATGCCCGGATTCAGTTTGCCGAACATGCCAGTGATGTCACCTGCACTCTTGCGAGGACCAGGGATCCAACAACTGACATAATTGGGTTTGGCCAGGTCGGAGTCCAAAATGGTAAATTTGGGCCGACTGCCAGTACCCAATTTAAGAACGATCTGTGTGAGCCACTCCTTAGATGTTTGATTGGAGCAGGCGACTTGGAGGTGACCATCCACAAAATTCGCTTGCGTGAAGTTGTAAACTGGTCCCGACTCCGCTATCTCTCGCCACAGCTCGTTCTTAAGGATAGCGCACTGACCTTCGGTCAGTTTGCCACCCTTGCCAGACACACCTATCACAACAACCAGCGAAGAAGACGCAGCTTCTGCATACGTTCTCCTCCCTACCCTTGTAGAAGGTGTGTTTGTGCCAGAAGGGCCAGCCTCTGCAAGATCTCTCTCGCAGATTTTGACACCTTTCGGCACCTTGCGCTCAGAGATGCAGGTATCCGCTTTCGCCTCAACCTTGCGTCTCTTTCGTGCGCCACCGCTGGCAGATTTGGCCTCTGTGCTGGTCGGCTGGGAGTTCTTCGGTGTGACCGGTCCCTCCTTACCTTTCAGCGTCGTCGCTGAATCCCGATTTGCATCAGGAATTATCGATTTCTTGAACAGAGTCCTCTTCTGTCGACGGCTAAGAGCTTTTCCTGGTTCACGAAGTCCAGTCGGCGTAGCTTTGCATCCAGCCGCCGGTCCAGAACATTTCTGCTCCGAACATGCGACCTTAGCATCACCAGCCAACCTTTCTTTCGCTACCCCGGGTCGGCTCAGAGGTTTCGCTGACTGACGTCCAGTCTCCAGGGAAACACCTGCAGTTAATACTGCATTTGTCTCTCCGTCAGCCTTCGGCGGCAGCTTGCCCCTTTTGCGCAGTCTCCTACGTTGTCTGCGACTGAGAGCCTTCACAGGTTTCCAGAGTTCAGAGGAATGAGCACTCTTACTATCTGTACTTCCCGCGGTCGTCTCATTTGCACTAGTTGGAGTTACCTCCTCTAATGCATCCCTTCTCCTCTTATATGAGGATTCGGGAAGAAACATCTTTACCCCTGGTACGGCCGTAGTCGGACTTCCAGCTGGTGCTGTACTCGCCTTTCCGGAGCCTGTGATCAGGGGGGATGCTATCAGCAAGTCCGAAAACTTGCTGGCCATGGAGTCTTCCACGATGGTAACCTGTGAGCTTCCACTGCAACCAGGGTCCTCCATTGCAGTCATACATGAGGTTGGGGCCTGCAGAATCCGAGCCCCTGCCGTGCTGAGCAGGGGTGGATTTCCAGACTCAGTCTGGCTGCCACCTGCAGAGATAAAATCCTTGGGATTCATCCTCATGCTTACTACAGCCATCAGGCTGCAAATATACACATTTTACTGAGGATAGAGTTACCTCGTTACCTCAAACCCTCCTCCTTTCTCCGGGCTTGGGACCGGCATATCACAAGTTAGACTTGTGAGCGGCGGAGTTTTGTCACTTGTTGTTGTCACTATAAAGCTGTTACGCAACCCGTAACAGCTTTATAGTGACAACAGCTTGAATACGATAACAGGATTAATCATAACATATATATATTCAAATAAAATATTTCAATCAACAACAGAAAAACTTTATGGTCCATGGTATTGTTATAGATGGAAGAAGACATCAAAAACGTATCAAAAATAATAATTAATTTAAAGAAAACCCCCAATAGGGTAAACAAACTTGAAAGTATACTAGAAAAATTAAATCTCATAGAAAAATATTATCAAAAGGTTATAAATCCAGACAGTAATGAAGATTTATTAAGGATATTCCTCCAAAAGCATTCAGAGGCAAAAAGAATCCTAGAAGAAAAATTGGAGAGCACACAGAACGGAAAAACTAGTAACTTAAACATAGAACTCGATCTGAAAAATATCCCAGTCTTTAATGGAAACCCACAAGAATTGGAAGCATTTCTTACAATAATCAGTTTGCTGAACGAAAACTTCAACGAAGATGTAAAAAAGAGCTTGTTAGATTTTAGAAGTAGTGTTAAACTAGGAGAAGTGTAAAACAACTTTGCAACATAGAAATAAACAATTATAAGGAACTGGAAAAAGTACTAAAAAATAGATACAAGCATAGAAAAAGTCAACAACAAATAAACACTCAATTATCACAGCTGCAACAACGTGGAACAATAGAGAAATATAGCGAAAAGATACCAGAACTCATTAACGATTTAACAGCCATCCAAATAAACACATAAGGACAGAGCTCATCACCAGCTAAGAAAGCAGCAATACAAACATCAAACGACTTATACGCACTTAGCATTTTTTTAAATGGGTTAAACGAAACGACCAAACCCATTATCCTTGCAGCTCAACCCAAAACATTCTTGGAAGCAATACGAATAGCGACAGACGTGGAATCAAGCTGTGGAACAGCAGAAAACGTCAAATATATAAGAAATTCAACAAATAGACAGATGAAATATAGTGATCGAAATAGACTAAACAATAATATTTATCAAAACAACGAACATTATCACTGTAACAATGATAGAAATTACAACCAACACAATAGTAAAAGTTACAGCCAAAACATATACGGAAGTAATTTACTTTCTTGAAACTACGAACCACACCAGAACAATAACAGTTAACATTACAATAGAAACAATTACTACCCTAGACACAGAGAAGCATTTCAGGCCAATAGCTAGAGTAGAAATAACAATAGAAATAACTTCAGGAAATTCGAAACAAGTAACCAGACAGCCAAACACAGCACTTAAACGGTAGAAACAACAAAGGAATTAACTGAAATTACTCTGAGAGCAACAGGCAACAAAGGATAAATTTGGTGCAAGGAAACATGACAACCCCGGAGGCCAGTAACAGCGAACAATAAATGTTGACCCCGGGACCAAAATAAAAATTCTAGCGCACCTGAACCGCTAGGAAACTAATTTTCGAAGAAATTGTCTTTGAGTGACAAAAAAGTGTGGAAAGACGTAATAGACTGTTTTGTATAATCATATCAACCATTCCTTATCCAAAGCAACAAAACTCAACTATAACCCAAATTATGAAAATGTTCAGTGCTGGCAACACTTTCCGAACGAAGCAGCAATAACTTAACCATGACAAGCTCATACTTAAATCAACTTATCCTTTGAATTTCGTTCGCATCGCAGGATTTCATCGAAAGTTTCAGCGGTTAAACGTTGTTTGAGGCTGCCATCCGAAATATGTTCAAAACTCGGAAAATTTAAAAATTGATTCCTTATTTTTATTGCAAATGCTTTGCATATGAGAACGTAATTTGCAGCATCTGTTGGTGCAATATTAACGAAAATGGCACATTGCTGGTTAGCCTGTGTCAGCAGCAAAGGAAAATAGATACCAAATCTGCTTCACGTTAAGTTGAACTCAACCAGTAAATTTCGTTTCGATTGAATCACTGCGCTGGAAGGTATACGGGTGAAAAAAATTTTAGGGTCACCACCCTCAAAACTTTTCAAATTTTTAAAACGTTAATATTTTGTGTTAATTTTCATTGCAGGATCATTCTCAATTGGAAATCTAATGACATAATCGCTCAGTAAAGAAATTCCACAAAATTACAAAAATAGTCATAGCTGGCAGCCCTTTCATGATTTTTGCACGAAAGTCCTACCACATTTACTTCAAATTAAGGTCCATTTATTGCATGAACTTCGTTTTGATTTCATGACTGGACCGGAAGTTATAGGGAAAAAAGCTTTATTTTAGTGAGCAAATTTGTAAGATTTATGAGACAAAAATCACCACAGCTGCCAGCCCTATATTAATTTTTCAACCAAATTTTCCTTAAATATTACATAGAGTAACATCCAAGTATTGTGTAAATTTTGTTAAAATCTGATGGCTGAATCGGAAGTTATACGCCAAAAAGATGTTTTTTTTCTCAGTAGTTTTTCAAGACGGTACCACTGCCACAGGGTTGTCTGCATCTGAAAATCACTTAAATCAGACCTGGTCCTAGCTAACAACAACATGTCCTGTAAATTTCATTATGATCAGATTATCCGGTCGTCAGTTCTCGTGAACAGAACTTTCGAGTGCTGAAAAACAAGGTAATTTGGTGATGGGTTGCCGTTCTTATACAAATCGGAATTTTGAAAATTTTATCTTGAGATGAAGGACAAGGGATAAAATTTATCAAAGATTTGAAATTTTTGTCTGAAATCAAAAATTTTTCAGGAAGGTCAATGATTTGAAGGATTTTTTTAGTTACAGGGTTACCCGCTTTATGCTGAAAATCTATATGTGCCAAATTTTTGTCAACATCAATACGCCCTGTAAATTTCACGTGGATCTATTGTTATTCTTACAAGAAATGACAAATCAAAATTTGAAAAAAAATCCTTGCCTACTTTTAGGCACCCTGCACCCACACACGGCACAAAATTTCCAATTCTTTATCATAGACAAGCTAAGAACATAATTCGTTTTCATTCCCAATACTCTTCTTTAACAAAAATTTACACTGCTTGGAAACATACGAGATCCTCAAAATTCACTAAAACGCTCGCCGCCGCCAAAAGGTTTAGGATATCTGAATTTGAGAAAATCATGGACCTACCTTCAATATACTTCTACGTTCTCCGAAAATTTCAGCTCAATCGGATCGGCCACTCCAAAGATTATCTCCCTTAATCATTTTGCATATATATATATATATATATATATATATATATATATATATATATATATATATATATATATATATATATATATATATATATAAATATATATATATATATATATATATATATATATATATATATATATATATATATATATATATATATATATATATATATATATATATATATATATAAATATATATATATATATATATATATATATATATATATATATATATATATATATATATATATATATATATATATATATATATATATATATATATATAGGGTAAGTTTCCCGGTTGTGGCCACCCCTGGATAATTTTCGATATGGGGCAGATACAGTCGATATGACAATTTTTGTTGGTGCGCGATGCCAACACGATGTTTTTTTTCAATATCTACCGTCAACATACTCATACGTGAAGTAGCTACGGTCGGTAAAAATGTCTTGTGTGTTCCTGCCAACGTTGATGTAACTTGGTGTGGCGTTGAAAGTGCGATTTATTATAGTGAATGACTTGAAAAAGGCGAATCCAATATATTTTTGGG